>PVJI01006348.1:0-87346 GCA_004026765.1 Micronycteris hirsuta
TAAGAACAGAATTCTGGATTTTGGAACACATTAAGTTCTCCTTTCCTCTTACTTGTTATATTCCAAATCTATAGAATTAATTTCTATTGCCATAACACATTAATCTCTACCTCATGGAGAGCTTCTTCTCTTGTTTTAAGTATAAGCTTAAGACTGTATGAAATCTGCCATTTGTTCGATTAATTTTCTTCTTTGAGTGTATAATCAGTGATTATCTTATTTTTGACTTACTTATATTTTTAAGTCACTTCTTATGCTAGAATGCTTAGTCTATGAAAGAATGGGGGTTTGTCTGATTTGTTCACTTTATTTCTCTATGCCTAGCAGAGTGTTCGGCAACTGGAAGTCCTTGAATATGTGTTTTAGATAGAAAAGTAGAATGGCAAAAGAAAAGAAGCAAAGGAAGAACAGAAGAGGGGAGGAAGGGAAGAGGGAGTGAATACAAAGAAAGGGAACAGCTTGCACCCACTCACAGAGATGTGTGGTGTATCCTGTAGGGAACACAACTTGGCTTCTAGTTTATATTCCTACTGTCTGTTCCTCTGGTGGAAAGAACATCATTTCAACCTCAGATGTGATTTCTGTTTTTATTGTTGAGATTTACTTAGGACTAAAACGTTTGCCATTTTCCAGTTTCATGCTATGTCTTACGTATCTAGCTACCACAATGCTATTCTTGTCCTTGCACAAAGGAGCCTTGAGACTGTGATAAGCTCTTGCCCAGGTTTGGTTCTAGATCACAGGTTGAGATAGAAAGGCTCAAGGGCCACTCCACAAGGAAGGAATGGTTATTAATATGCCTTCTTATTTCAGAGGTCCCTGTGATAATAATAATAACTACAACAAACAAATGGAACATACATTTGTGTTTCTATAGTCCTCTAGGTTTGACGGAACACTAAACCACACTGGAGGAAAGAATTACTCTCTCCATGTTGCAAATGAAAAAAAAAAAAAAACCTGTGTTTCATAGAGAGTAAAGCAAAATGCTTTCCATCTTTAAATCAAATTCCCTGGCAAATTATAACAACAACAGAAAGCATAAAAACAACAAAAATGTAAACAACAAAAACCTAATTTATTGGACACATTACATTCTTGACATTGTGCTAATGGGTTTGCATGAATTATCAATTTAATTTAATTTAGCTCTGACTGATGTGGTTCAGTGGGTTGGGTGACATCCTATAAACTGAAAGGTTGCTGGTTTGATTCCCAGTCAGGCCACATGCTTGGGTTATGGCCAGGTCCTCACTGGGGGTGTGTGAGAAGCAACCATCAATGGTTCTCTAACACGTCAATGTTTCTCTCCCTTTCTTTCTCTCCCTCCCATCCCCTCTCTCTAAAAAATAAATAAACTCTTTAGAAAAATTTAATTTATTACTTACAATATTTGAGATAGATAGTAATGTCATCTCAGTTTTTTAGATAAGAGTACAGAGGGTCAGAATTGACAAACTTCTTGCCCAAGATGTTTGATTCAAAGCAAGTCTGTCTCATTTCCAACTCCCATTTTTCAATAGTTCTCTATACCCCAACCTGACTGCCAAGCAGTGTAGCTCATGCTTGGGGCTGTCTTTGCTTTATTTGGGGACCTATAGGACTTGGAATCAGGCCCAGGTCTCTGTTATACATAGACCCAGGAGGCATTTTGGTGACAGAAAAGATGTAAGACAGTAGTAATTATAAAATAAATTGTCATTTTTTGTGTGAATAGCTTCAAAAGTCTCAAAATAGCTTATTTGTATTCTATAAATGTTTTTTTCCTCTTTACCAGCCCCAATACCGTATGTTTGCTTGTAACATTTCAGGCATAGACGGGGAGAGATGTGGCATTTATTCTAAAAGCACTAATTTGAGGACAGTAGTGAGAAAACAGTTGCAGTCCAGTGTAAGTGATTGAAGATGGAACGTGTAAATGAAATGCAAGGCAAGTGAATAATAAATGCTTAATTATCGAGAAAAACCCCAGTAAAGTTGCAGGACAGACTAAACTTTGCTCCAGGCAAGCAAGAGTATGAAAAATGACTTGCTTAAAAATAAACTAACTTAATTCATTGACCTTTATTTTGAAGCTCAGACCATCTTTCTTCATTGAATCCAAGTAACATGTGTCTCAGTGGAACCTGTGAAAATAAGCTGCAGAAAAAATACTCCCTGGTAAAGAAAATCCATGCAATGAATGGTTTTCTTTCAGAAAAATTAAAAGAATACATGGAGGCTTCATGGAATGCCTTCATGGAATTGAGTCAATTTTATGCCTCCTGAGTCAACGTGATAAATTACAAATACACAGGGTCGTTTTTAAATCAGGTGCATAGATTATCATTTCCACTGCCAAGGGGACTGACTGGCTAAAGAGTTTTTTTCAGTGCAGACCTTTGAAAAGAAATATTCAGATAACTCAGGCAGACAAACAATGCTGAGAGAGGCATTGATAAGTGAGGATGTCTTTGTAACCTACATCAATCTACATTTGGTCAACATTTACACTCTGTAAGTGGTGTCCTCGGTGTTGAGGGTGCAATGTTGTGTGTGATAAATCCTAAAAAGAAATCTATGTGGACAATCTAACTTGTGCGACAACATGGAACACTCAGAATTCATAGCATAGGGGTGGAGGGGAGTGTCAGCTGAGCAAACTTGTATGAAAAGCAGACAGCAAGGAAGCCTTTTTAAAGGTGGTCCTGCTGAGCTCAGGCTGGCGTGGCTCAGTTAGTCGGACTATTGCAGGTTCGATTCCCAGTCAGGGCACGTGCCAGGTTGCAGGTTTGATCCCTGGTCGGGATGCATGTTAGAAGGCAACCAACCAATGTTTCTCTCTCACATTGATGTTTCCCTCTCTCCCTCTTTCTCCCGCTTCCTCTCTCTCTAAAAATGATGAGAAAATGGCCCGGCTGGTGTAGGTCAGTGGATTGAGCGCAGGCTGGGAACAAGAGGATCCCGGTTCGATTCCCAGTCGGGGCACATACCTGGGTTGCAGGCCAGGTCCCCCATGGAGGCCATGTGAGAGGCAACCATACATTGCTCTTTCTCCCTCCCTTCTCCTCTCTCTAAAAATAAATAAATAAAATCTTTAAAAAAAATGATGAGAAAATGTCCTCTGGTGAGGGGAAAAAATAAAGGAGGTCACGCTGAAGGCTGTGTCCAAGAATACTGGTGGCACTTTTGACAAGTGACGGGTGAAGAATAGGAGAAACTTAAGGCATTTCAGCCAGAACAAATCAAGGGGTATGTGGTCAGAGGAAAAATAAATATTGGGGTGATATTGGGAAAATAGATTTCACTTCCTGAATGATAGCAGAATTTTTTACTGTAAGGGTATTTTTTTCTGTGTAAAATAAATGTAGGCTAGAATTTAGAAATCCAAATTCTTTTATTAATTTTCCGTATGACTTTGGATGAGTGCTGTCATCCCCCGGGACTAAGTCTGCAATTTTAACAATGTTGATAATAGCCCTGACCCGTGTGGCTCAGTGGGTTGGGTGTCGTCCTGCACACTGAAAGGTCACCAGTTCTGTTCCCTGTCAGGGCACATGCCTGGGTTGCAGGTTTAGTCCCCAGTTAAGGCATGTATGAGAGGCAACTGATTGATGTCTCTCTCTTGCATAGATGTTTCTCTCCCTTTCTCCCCCAACCCCCATTCCCTCTCTCTAAAAGTAGATAAATAAATAAAATCATTTAAAAAATTAAAATAAATAAAACCACTGATAATAAAACTGTTTCCAATCATTTGTGATACTGAAAAAAAGTACTTCATACTCTGAATTTGGTCTTCAGAAATTAAGAATAACTTTAATATTATTTTTTTCTATTTTTATTTTATTTAATGAAACAAAGTGTGATATCTTTGATAGGATACTTCTACTTAGAAAAACCCCAAGCTCTTTATTAATAGTAAATCAAAAAGTACTTCAGTGATATTCATTCCAAGACACTAGTTTCTATTAAAACCCTCAGATTTGTAGTTGAACATTTGACTGGAAGGCAGGAGTGACATGGGGAGGAAGGGAGCTGGTTGACCAGTTGTCTAGGACAGTTATATCACAGAAGATAAGGACTCTTCCTAAGAGCTGGTCAAAGCTGAGGTCAAACCCATCACATGGCTGACTCACTTATAAAACTCACAGAACACCCAAGATCAGGCCCTTCCATAAAGTGGTGGCCAATGGTAGGGAAGAGGAAAGATGGCTTTTTCTTAACATTTGAAGTCTCTTCCATGACTGCTGGGAGAAGAACAGGCATTCTCCCTAGAGAAGTCAGACAGGAAGTGAATAGACAGGAGGATTTGGGAGGGGACCAGACAATATTTTTCTTACCATGGGGATGGCCTCCTAATGCACTCCTCATCCAGTATCTGTTCTCTATACACGGTGCAGGACGTAGATTTCTACAATTTGTGAGGAAAGAATATAGGCAGAGAGACAACACACACACACACACACACACACACACACACATTCAGAGCAACCAAGGGGCAGAAAGAATATCAGTGTATGAGTCTATGGGTTTTTTTAGACCAAAGGAGAATGTATAGAAAGACAGTTGCCTGTCTTATGTTCCTTCCATTTCAGGTAGAAGACACCGCAGTGGATCTTGAGTGAAAAATCATAGGCAATGTCAATTACACGCCTGGGTCTTGTCATTTTTATTTAATCCCATGCCGTGCAAAGTAGCTGTTTCAAAATATCTTATAAAGATGAGGAGCATAAGGCCCCTTGATGTTTAATGATATGGCCAAAGCCAAACAGCTGACAAAGTTCAGTACCTAGAACTCGCAATCCATATTTGTTGAAGGAATGAAGGGGTGAATGAATTAATGAGTAGCAAGAATCTAAAGTGTGTAATTCCATGTATTTAAACTTCACTGTGCTGTTCTGTCCAAACTAGATGATGTTGATGCTCATGATTGCAAAACTTAGTTTTAAATAGCTACTAGATCAATATTCTAATCTGCTCGATGTGTGTACGTTGTATCCCCCACAAGTGCTGTCCCTCCCCCGTTTTGCTGATGATTGGATCCTCATATTCCCATAAGCATGACAGCTGGCTGCTTGCACACATTGACTTAACCATCACCTGTTTCCCTGCTTGGAGTCTCTTGTGGGAGGGAAGGTAGGGTGAGTAAGTGGTGTGTTCACATTAACTGTTTTATGATTACTAAAAATAATCTCCTCACCCACACACATAAAATAATTAGGTATACTTGGGTAAGCTGAAGGTAGTGCGACTGACATTTTCCTTACACCTTTGGAGAAATCATTTTTAAGCTCAGAGGGAGCCTGCCGTGCTGACTATAGCCGGGGTCGAATGGATGCGTTCTTAAAGAAACTGAGGCCTTTGGAGGGGCGTGATGAATTGAAAGACTATGAACCACACAGACTCCTGAACATGTAACACCTGCTGTCACACTGGGGTGCTCTGGGATGGGTTTGCGTGAAAGGAAAAGAAGCAAATACTTACTCCCCAATGACACTGGTGCAAGCTGAGAGGACCAGCTCGGTCAGGAACTTTTCCCCAGTTACCGTGCATCCCTCCAGGCAGGATTTACTTGCAATTTCTATTTCTGTGCCAATACTTCTTCTCTCATTTGATATATAACTTTGAGTTTCATTTGGACTCATTGAAAATGACTGGATGAAGAAGGACATAGATGGGTTTTCATTGATTTTGTACAGAAGGGTGGTTTATCTAAGAATGCCGAAGACTTACCAATAAATAAGAGGAGTACATTTTTGACAACCATTTATATACTCAAAAATTATATATATATACACACTCACACACAAACACACACACACTTTTCATGTTTTTATTTAAGGACAGCAGGTTTTATTTGCATGGTCCCACCACCTCCCCCATCCCTATGGCCTACCTTCCCAGCCCTTGAGATTACCTAAGACTATACAGAATTTAGCGCTGGTGCTCAGTCATTGTTTTAAGATGTTGTGGTAAATGTGATTTTAGATACATTTTCCAATAGTAAGAATTATCTAATTTTAAAAGGTTCTACTTTAGCAAACAGAGAGTTAATATTATCACGTTGTCTGTGATTACATACATATAATTATGGAAGCTCAGAGGAGGGGGTTACTTAATACTGGACACCACGGTCCTTTAAGCAGAGGTAGGTCCCGTGTGCAGATTCCCAACCCACTGAGAGGCCAATAGGAGGAATAGACGAACATTCCATCTGTTTCCTTGAAAGTCAGATTCCACAGACATCTCTGTGAAATAATTTCTTCTAGCTAAAGCCTAAAATATTATCATGTCTCTTCTTTAAAAATGCTATTTTTTAAAAGGAGTTTCAACTGTAAGTACAGGGAACTTATCTAGTTCTCACCATGCACCCCAATGCCTAGAACTGTTCTGTCTTCTGATATTTTAGAACCACATTATAAATGAACAAATAAACACAATTAACTCAGAGATGAACACAGTGAAAGTATGAGCTTCTTTAAAAGTAGTTAGATGCTGTCAACTTCAGATCCCAAGAAATTTTGGATTTGAAAAATGGATGCTTTTAAGATGCTTAGAATACATCTTTGAGTTCTCTTCTCAAATGCAACATGTATCAGCACTTGATCATCTAATTACTTGGGAATAGTAGCTATGACATTACTGAAAACAGACCAGGGACACAGGATGCTACATAAGAACATCCCACAGCACAAATGCACCTTCTTTAGATCAGTTTCTCCTTCCAGAACCAGTGACTTCTCACTCACCACATCGGCACATAACTCTAGATATTATGAGCATATTCTGTTCAGAAAAGCAAGGGAAGAAAGGAACCATTCACTAATCATCTACTATGTGCCATTTCTTATAATATTTTTGTGACCATGTAAGTAGGTGCTATGATCATCACTTTGCATAAGGGAAATTAAAGCTCTGCACAAATTAATTAAATTAAATTAAAGCTACTCAGGTAATAAAAGTCAGAGTGGCATCTTGACCAGATTTTTCCAATTCCAAGCTCTCCTGCATCAGGCTTTCTAACTCCTGATAGAAAGACTTAGGGAGAGAAAACAGAAACGGTGAGAAGCCAATGAGTCCAGAAAAAGAAGTAAAAGAAGAGGGAAACTCTAAACACGTCAATGTCCTCTTTTAGATTCGTGTTTATTTTCAGTTCAGTAAATAGACCTTTACCGATGCCTTCCACTCTCAGGAATGATGCATGGGGTGGGCATCATGGAGCTTCCAGAACAAGCAGAGTCGATGTAAATAACTTTATTATAAATGCATCCATTATATACTTTCTTCTTCACTCTGTTCAAAGTGCCATGAAGAAAATAGGTAAGGGAATTAAATAATTGATTTTTTCTTGTTGTTGTTATTTGAAGGATGGTGTTAAATTTTTTTAAAGGAAAGAGCTAAAATAACAGAACGTTCTTGAATAATAATTAGTTTAGATGAATGTAAATATGGGTGATTCAGGAATATTGGAATTTGGTCTAAAATATAGCTACTTAAAGAGAATAATTTGTCTCTAGAGAATCAGTTCTTCACTTTTCAAAAACCTGGGAGACTTCCCACTTGGAGTAAAACCCTGATTCTTAAGAAATTTGAGTATAAGAACTGATCAGTACCCCTTTATAGTTAGAAAATTTTGTGGTTCTAATATGGAAATAAATGGACATTTCTACCCATACAGTTTTAATAAATATTTACAGAGTAAGTGGATTTTTCAGATCTTATGTGCCTGGTACTATGCTTGGAACATGTGAAATAGACAAGGTTGCAGTTCTCATAGGCGGGGACTTAGGAGCATGCGGCTGTATAAATAACACATTTTAAAAAATGATTTAAGAGCCCTGGCTGGTGTAGCTCAGTGGACTGAGCGCGGGCTGGGAACCAAAGGGTCCCGGTTTGATTCCCAGTCCGGGCACATGCCTAGGTTGCAGGCCAGGTCCCCGTGAGGGCCATGTGAGAGGCAACCATACATTGCTGTTTCTCTCCCTCTCTGTCTCCCTCTCTTCCCCTCTCTCTAAAAATAAATAAAAAAATAAAATGTTTAAAAAAATGATTTAAGAATCACTTTACAATTTGTGATTATGTGTAATTTCCCATTCAGAATCTTAAATGTGATTATTTTATTCCAAACTAGGCTTTTTTATATGACCATGAGGAGCAGAAATGTGGAATTCAGTAAATTAATGATTTTAGTGTGCATAAGGTTCACAGGATCGAACTGGTTGGTAAATGTTACCGTTGCCTTAATTACATAGATTTTTTATGTAGATATATCTGGAGAGTTTCTTTAAAAGTAGTTTCCATGAGTGGTAAAATTTTATTGCGTGTGATAGACTACTATTGAAACTTTCCTTTCCTTCCCATTAACTTTAGTAATGTTGCTGTGGCATTTATTACTGATCTTAAAAGCTACCTTTGCACTCTGACATCTGCGGATCTCTGTAAGCCAGGAATTGAGATCACCTCATTGTGCTATTTCATAACAAATACATGCACAAGCTATAAATGAAAATAATAATGACTACATTTACATGATGAAACAAAATGCAAATTTGATGCCCTGGCTCTCATTGTCAGCAGAGTGTAAAGTAGCAACACCAGACAAAAATGCGAGTAATAGAAAACAGTACTATGTACCAGGCCTGGGACACTAAAGCTAAACCATTTAGTAATTTGAAAAAGCTGAGAACAAACCTCTCTGGTCCTCACTTCCTCCTTTGCAAATCAGGGTTAAGTAAATGTGCAGTCCTATCTATTTCTGACAGGATTCACTTTGCTCTGTCTGTGACTACAGTCAAGTCACTTGAGTTTAGATGACTTGATATCAAAGTAACCCTGTTATCAATCATGTTCTATTAACTTCACAAAGGCATACAATAGTCCCCACTTATCTGCAGGAAATAGGTTCCAAGACCCCTAGTGTATGCCTGGAACTGCAGAAAGCCCCAAACCATATATATATAAAATGTGGAATACACACACACACACACACACACACACACACACACTCCACATTTTTTCCTGTCCATACATACCTATGGAAAAGTTTAACTTATAAATTAGGCACAGTAAGATATGAACATTAATAACTAATAATGAGATAGAATAGTATAATAATATACTATTCAATACAAATTATGTACATGGCTTTGAGGCCCTTAAAACAAGGGTTTCTTGAACGCAATCACTGTGATCCCACGGCAGCCAATCTAATAAGCAAAGTGGCTACTGAGCGACTAATGGGCAGGGAGCATCTTCAGCAACGATACTCTGGACAAAGGGCTAATTCACGTCCCGCATGGAGTAAAGCAGGATGGCGTGAGTCTTCCTCATGCCACTCTGAATGGCGCACATTTGAAAACTTACAATCATTTGTTTCTAAACATTTTTATTTAATATTTTGGACCAGTGGTGACTGTAGATAACTGAAAATGCCAAAAGGGAAACTACTAAGGGGAGACTACTGAATTTTTAAAACTTTTCTCTTATGTGGTAACTAAACAAGATTGTTCATCATTGGACAATGAGAGAATGTTTGGAAGGGTGGTGCCTGTTGAGGTTTTTTTCTCACTCTGTGTACACACATCAGTAGTTATTCTACAATGGTTAAGAGGAAACACCCCCCCACCGTGTTCCATTTCCTATTCATCAGGTATGCGAAATTACAGTGATCGAATATCAGAATTGTCATAATGAAATCTGTTCTAAAACGGCATCACTCTCTATCACATTTGAAAATAGATATGTGGAAAAACAGGTTTAAAAACAGCATTTGTCGTATTTACATTTCATATGAACTCTAAAGTAATGTGCCTCCCACACACTGGCAAGCAGTTATTGAAGACTGTCATCAAAAGTAACTGAAAAATGTGCTGAAAGCAAGCAAAAAGACAAACAGAGGCTCTGTGTGTCGCATATAAACATTTATTTATAACAAAGCTAAGCCTGTGAATGGTCACCACGTTTCTGAGAGAAGGGTCCGGAGGGGTGACCGTGTGGTTTACGGTTTCAGAGGAGACAGCCTGGCACGGCCGCTGAAGGCCTGAAGGTGACAGTGGAGTAGAGGTTTAACTCTTCTCTCATAGGAAATTCTCTGCAGGGAAGTCCAAACTTTGGGCATCTCTGGGTCACACTGGAAGAATTGTCTTGCATCACGCATTAAATACACAAACACTAATGAAAACAAAAAAAAAATCTCATCATGTTTTAAGTAAAGTTACGATTTTGTGTTGGGCCGCAGGTTGGACACCCCAGCTAGAGTATGCCCATCACTAACATATTCCGTGTTCCCCAGGCCCTATCCTTATTCTAAGGATGGATGATCATAGCTACTTCCAGCGCTCTTTAAAGTTCAGATTTTGATAACACATTTAGTGCGCTTGGTACATAATTTCCACTCGACTACTTGAGTTCCTTCCCTAACAAAGTCAGGGTTTTCATTGAAAGGTGTGAACCCAAATACCACCCCCTGGAATCTTGCAGTTCTCATTTCTGAGTCACACCAACTGAAATTGTTGGTAACACAGGCCATTGGCTTCAGAATGAATTTGGGTGGAAAATTGAGGTTTGTTCACATTTAATGCACACACACAAAAACCCGCCCTTATTATCTTGGTGGAGCAGCTGCTGACTGCAGGCTGGAAGGCCCAGCTGGATGCTCAGACCCCCGAGAGGGTGAGTGCGAAATGGCATTTTCAGGGCCAACTCCCTCCCCACCCCCATTAGATCTGCATTTTTGCTGCACCAACTCCTGGCTTCTGCATTTTTGCTGCACCAACTCCTGGCTGTCTCATTGACAAAGAAGTGTCTTTTTCTGTGCTGACTGCCAACACCTGTGGCTGAGTCAATCTGTCTCATTTTTCCATGCAGCCATTTCAATATGTGTCAAGGTGCTGAAATTTTACATGTGCAAATATTTACGTAAGAGTGAGAAGAGGCACAACAGTAAGCTGATCCTGAGGTATTCGGCATGTTTCACAGGCACGAGGTAATTACACCATGCATTCCCTGGTAGGCAGAGAGCAGCGTTGCTCCAGCTCTTGAGCCTCCCGCGGCCAGAATGTTCCCTGTACAGATGGAGAAGTGGGGCAAGTCGGCTGTACGCACACCTCCACCCACCTTCAGAAGAGGTGTACCTTCCCTTGTACGTGTTTACTTTTATATCAGATCCCTCACAAGCTCACGGGGGAGAAAAAGATACTCATTCATGTACTGAGTCACTGAAAAATATTAAAATGTACTGAGAACCTACTGGGCATTGGGTGCTGTTCTAGGCACAGGGTAACCGTTAGTGAATAAGTGAAATCATTGGTTTATTGTCTGTGACCTGCTGCCAAGGATGCATATGGCAGAGACTTTGACAGCTGGGTAAGGAAGAAGAGGGTGCCAATGAGGGTGGCTACTAACTCTGTAAAGGCTGCCCGGCGAAGCCTCACTAATAATTTGACATTTGAGTAGAGATATCACAGGACTGTCCCGCAGTCTGTGGTGCCCCTGGGATCCAACAGGTGTTGCGATTCTAAGTATGAGGCTGTCCTGTGACAACACGGAATCATGGGCACCGCTTCTAGTTAGTCTTATGGTGTTTATTGTACCAAAGTGTTCCGGAGACTAGATGAGGGGTTAGTCATATATTTGCGGAGTGAAAAAAGACCTGAGCAGGACCACTTTCATAGAGATGAAGATGCTTAAAGTGTTAGAGAATAATTTTGACAGAGAGGGACAGGCCAGTTAGATGCTGACATAGGAACGGAAGTGCATACAGAAAACAAATTCGGTGGGGTGAGTGTTACAATAGAGTGATATGCTCTGAAAGCAGGGTTCAAGGTAGGGGCGATGAACTTTCATGTCGGCGGGCAGTTGCTCACACCGGCCTCATCTTTGGATGGTGAACCATCTCACACCAGAGAACTGTACCTCATTTGTCTTCATCTCTCCAACCGTTAGAACATTGCCTGTTTCATTAGCGGCACTCTCTCAGTGGTCGCTGATTTAAATGGCATTATTCACACTTTTGCGAAAATGAGAAATTAAAGATGGCGGGAGATGGAGGCATGGATTCTTTTCCCCTGTCCTGCTGTGACAAGAAATTAGAGTTATACTTAAACCATTTTGACAAAGTTAGCATAAGTATGAAAGACCACTAAGGAAGAAAGGTGGATTTTATTTATCATTTCCTGATTTTCTCACATAAGGATTCTTTGAATATTAAGTGTGCTTACAGAAGAAATGGAGTCCTGGAATTCCTTCATAATAACAGGTCATTTGCAGACATGAAGATAGTGAGGGTTATGGAATTTTATTTGCCCCTAAATATATAAAACAACAACAACAATAATTTCATATTTGGGGAATATGAAATGTTCAGGCAAGCAGCTATTGACATAATGGCTGATAGGTGCAGAAGGAATCCACAGCATCCCTTATAGCTGGACCCCTTTGGGGCTACCACTTAGTAACAATTCCTGGGCAAAAAAAAAAGAAAGAAAATTAAAGATCTTAGTAACTTTCCATATAGTATGCCTTATCTATTACATAGTATATTTTGCTTTGTTCTACAGGTTTTCAGCAAATGTGTGTTTTCCACAAGGTTGGATGAAAAAACATACTGTTGCTTCCATACGTGCTTATCTAGAGAAATGTTGAAACTGGAGTTTAAAAATTCTGAATTCCAACAAAGTTAGTAGTACTGTGACCCTGAATCAGTCACTTATGAAAGAGTAGGAAAAATGTGTCTTCTAGGCCATTTCATACACCTCTCCCTAATGTAACACTTTGCTCATCTGACAATCAAAGGTTTATGTTTTTCATTTAATGCAGCGAAATGATGATGAGAGCAGATGGGTGAGTCTTTTGAAGTTCCCCAAAACCTAAATGTCAGATTTGAAAGTAAATTTATTCTTTTGTCCTAGTCCAAAGTGTTTTCTCTGATTCACATACTTTCCCTTAAATATGTTGCGCTCACGTGCACATGCAAAGGTTACTTCTAGGGTTCTAAGGATGGAATTTTATTCAGCATTTCACTCCATAAAATGACATGTGCAAGTAGTGACTGCAATTTTCTCAGATCCAACAGCTTCCCTCCTTTGTATTGTGACAAGGTCAAAAACACAAACATACAAACGTCTGGTTCTATCATTGTGATGAGCAGCTGAGAGTTTGAAGGAATCAGTCTTTCAACTATTGTGGGTATCTCTGCTGCAGAGAATCTTATGCCATCCCTCCAACCAAGGCTAATAATGCTTAGCAGATAAGAGGCAATTAGTGAGTGTCTATTAAATTGAACTGGAGGAAGCAGACACATAGAAAAGGTAGAACTTCAACATCCATTCATTCATATTTGGAACTTGTACATCAAATAGACATTCCCAAATATGCATCTTCACTTAGATCTGTTGGAACCAAGGCATTAAAAAGAAGTATACCACAAAGTAAAAGGAGGATAGAATGGAGCATGGCAAGTTGATAAGAATCAGGAAAAAGAAATAGAGGGGAGGGGTCATATAATTGTTAAAAATCCAGAGCAGGAAATGAAAGATATCCTTATTTGTTCCAGTTTTAAATTTTAATGCAGAGAATGAAAATCATAAGCTACTTGATGTATTTGAAGAAACTGAGCTCTGATATATTTTGACAACTGTCACAAAGGGAACAATAAATCTATAAAAATCTGCTCTTCCTTAGCCCTCTGTATGTTAACTCTCTATTAACTAGAACAACGACCTCCCATTCCCTTCCCTTCCAATGATTTTGCCTCTGGCTTGCCTCCTAGGAAGGTCAGCAGGCCTCTTGTTTACACAAGTATAATTATCTCTTTCCCGGAGGGACATAGAGATCCAGTCTCCTGTGCCTGCCTCTCTGTTATGGGGCATAAACATATCTGGATTTCAACATTCGCAATGACCTGTGCTAATCATAGTTAAACTTGGCCAGTGTATACGAGAACCATTTATAATGAACAGCCCTTGCTGGTGACATATTTTTCTGTTGTTTTAATTTATATATTTATTTATATGCTCATTTTTATTTTTTTCTGCCAAGTAAGTAAGAATCACTCCCTCAGGTTTACAGATAAAATCTGGAACCCAGAATTTTGCCAATGGGACGTGAGCCTGGTTGCCCTATTTTGTTTGAGTAGATCTTAAATCCTTAGAAGGTAAGGATTATTATGTTAACCTCCATATCTGTCTCCACCCCCCACCGCTGTGCTCTTAGTTCCCGACACCATGTTTGATATATAGTAGGTTCTCAACAAACATTTGTGGAGTGACAGATTTATTCCTTGTCAGTTATTTTGTGGCACTGCTGCTTATTCTGTATAAAATAGAGCCCAGGGCATTTTGCGCCACCTGCTCTCTTTGGTCCACGAAAGGGAGCATCGATTGCGTGGGTACAAATAACTTAGGGTGGGAAAGTTTTTTTTTTAAATAAAAAGGAATGAGACAAAGCTAAAACCTGTGATGATATGCAAGAGTGGAAAAAAGAGGCAACTATTGTACCACAGGATGGCAGCTGATGGTATTTCTTGCACAGGCTCTGATATGATGAAGAAGGAATCACTCAGCAGCTTTGTTTGAGAAGTGGCATGAGGAAAGGAGGAAGAGGGTTCTATTTTAAGAGATAATGTGAAGGAAAGGGAAAAACTCACTCTGCTGGGAAGAAAGACGGCCTGTCACCCCAAAGTAGAATATATGGTGATTTCAAAAGCAGAACTTGAATAAGCCAGCGAAGAGGTCAAAGAGGGTATCAGATTGAAAGGCACAAAAGGAATGATGAGGAGGTTATCTCGGGACAGTGGGGAGATCAGTGCCCCTTGAATTATCATGGATGAATCAAGTTGTTAGAATTGTAAGTGCTTCTCATATGTAACTTTCAATACTTGAACATTTTTCACTTTTGTACATCTCAATGTTTTATAAACATCTTTGGCTGATAAGAACAAAATGCAGTATAAGCATGGCAGTGGCAGGAAACCAGAATATGGTTAATGATCCTGACTCGGAAGGGAACTGGGGCCAGTTCTCAGCACGTTTGATATTTGTTGTGGCAGCTAATTAAAGGAAGACCCGCCCCTTCTTGGCCAAAGCCCTCGCTGAAGTAGACATGCCCTCTGGCCTGTGTTAAAGCAATTGGAAGGAAAGAGTTGTCCCTCATCTCTGAGCCTTGGACTGATTTTATGAATGGGAACCTTACCCAGCCACACCTACAAATTATGCAGTGATCATTTGTTGCTGAATATACAATGACTCATGAGACAAAGACATGATTTAGTAGTCATAAATTTCTCTAAGAATTGGAGGTTGAGGATTTAGTTAATTGGGAAAATCTTATCAGCAAAGACAGTCTCTTTGCCAGGATCTCACTCTCTGCATTTTATAGATATTTGAAATCCAGGTGAGTGAGTCAGTGGAAATTTCTTGAGTGGTGTATCGAGTTGGTTTGTCTCTGTTGGGTAGAGATTACTCAAAGAAGAACAGCAATGGCTACCATCTGAAGCTAACAGGCAAGTCTAGCAAGCAGAGTACTGTGAAGTCACTGATTCATGATCATCTAGAACCTCCAAGGTGTAGGAGATACCAGCTGGTGAAACAGGAAATGCTAAGAAGAGCATTAGATCTATTACTACCTCAACCACAGTGAAGCTCTCAATATAAATCATTTAGCCATAATCACAAAAGTTCCTATGTCTGTACCTTTAGCAGGAACTGTAGTTGTTACCTATCTGGATGGTTGCAACATGTAAAGACGAGGTGAGAGAGACAATAATCATAACAGCGATGCAGGTGAACGTCTACTTTGCACCAGCCACTACACTAAGCACATTATTTGCATGTAGACTTTGTACCTGTCTAGAGCCTGGCACAGAGAAAGTTCTACAAGAGTATTCGTGTTTTTATTGTGATTGATCTTCACAATCACCCGGCAATAATATGGTATCAGTGGTAGTTATAGTCTTAGTAAGAGTCATCAGCTGATTACTATTTTATTATTGGCTGAATAGTAATGTAATATGCACTATTAATAGATGTTAATAGATACCACGAATAACGTGCATTATCTTTCTTAATAATCATCTTAGAAACAAAAAAGCAGGAAATATTTTGAGGTAAACACGCTCTCTATGTAGCAGAAGAGAAAAGAAAACCATGTCTCAAAGACATTGAGGAATTTGCCCAGGTTAATGATAATACTCAGAAATGGAAGGGCCAGAAATGAAACCGTCATGTGATAGCAAATCCCGGCCTCCAAAATGCCACGTTCTACTTGCCTATATTGGCAGGCTGCGGTCAGCAGGACATGGTGTGTCTGGCCAAGATCTAGGGCTGGAAAGTTCCAATGGGGCAAAAGAAGAATTGGGGCCACTCTAGCATTGCAGGATAACATCGCTGTACTTAAAACTTGAGTGTCTTTTATGGTCTGTGGTCAATTTCCTATGCTTTTTCATGTAATGAGAGGTAGGTGTTAAAACCTCTGCTAGACAGATGGGTAGATAGAGATTCTAAGAGTTGAAAAGAGTTGCTTAACTTCATTTAGACTCAGGTCTCAATACTGGCTTTCTTCATGGGCGGCTGCAAAGCCTGTGTGTTCTTCCGTACACCCCTGCCATTCTCCTTCACCTAAGTTCTGAATTACTGGGAGATAGCATCCAATTTTTTAGCGACTTTCACTTTGCTTCTCTAAACCACCCACATTTATTATAAGTGTAATTAGTTATTGGAATTATGGCTTAAGGAGAGAATGGAGCCATCATGTGCTTCACAGAAATAATTCCACTTGATTGAGGATCATCAGTTCTGAATAGGAATAATTGCAAGTGTTTCAATGTAACGAGAAATTGGTAGTTTGAGTAGCATCAGTTATTGGCTAGTCATGTGTTGACGCTGGAAATGGGGGCCTGTGCAGAATTGCTTAATAGGGGACTCCAGGAGCTACAGAAGAGACCAGTCTATACACTGAAGTCATTACGCGGTGTGTGTAAAGCTCTGGAGACAGGGCATCATTGTTAATTCACTTGCAACTATTTCCTATGTCATTCCCTATGGATATGCATGTAGACATACATGTGATCCACACAGTGGGTAAAGAAGAAGTTAGAGCTATTTAGTCAAAGAATACACTGCATTACGAGACAGGAAATTCACATGTGAAGAAGCAACTTGTGTACATTGAGATACCTGATAGAGCCTCATGGTTTAATGTGAAGCTTTGAAGCCTATGGTTCTCTAGCAACAGTTTTCAAACACAAATGGGGAGGGTCATGTACAGTTAAATGTACATAAAATCTAGGAGAAAGAAGTCATGTCTGTCAAACAGACTCATGTTAAGATGCTGCGATAGCATAGGAGGAGATTGTTGGAAATGTACTTTACTCGAGGGAGTAGATTATTTCACTAACATTTGTATCTAAGATCCTCCAGGCACAGATTTGGAACCGTGCTCAGCAGAGTCTCTGTGACATTGCCCAGGACCTTTCCCATTGCTGGACCATATCCCAAACCCCTAATACTCATCTAATAATAGATTGTCAGCTAACTAATTTTATCTATCAGTAGTTTAGGAGAATGTGGACATCATATCCGTATATATGCCAAGAGAAATAACTAACAAGGAAACTTGAAAAATAACAAGTCAGACGAGGGCATTGTTGGTAAAGCATGTAGATGAAAATAATTGTTTATCACCAATTCACCCTCAATTAATTAAATTCATGAAATGTTATTAGGACACTTAGCTCATCAGCTAAGTAATCTTGAGATTATCAGAAATATTAGAACACCACGCCATAAATTTTTACTGAGGCATTTAGTAAATAACTCAAGTGTCAGTTATGAAATGGATGGAATGCCTAGAGAACCAACGAGAACCCCTGGGTTCTTTAATCTATGGAGCATACTCACCTCATTGGCATTCGTCAAGGTGTTATGCCCTTTCTCTGGCAAACTGGCAGGACCTTAAGATGTGACTCTTGAGATGGTATGGACTAGCCCCTGGGCATTTCTTGAGCCTTGAAGGCTGCAAGACTTAGGTTCAAATCTTGATACCCGCCCTCCCCACTTCCTGGCTCTTTTATGTTATAATTATACCTGAATGTCTCTGGTCCCCACAGACATGGCAGTTATTAACCTTTATCAAAGTGTTTGCGGACTTCAGTGCTGAGTCCCCAAGACAGTTAAGAAAAACTCTATTAGCCTTCTTTCCTGCCTTTCTTTTCCTCCTCACTCCCTCCTACTTGCTTTCTTTTCCTTCGTGTTCTTTTCTTCTCTCCTCTACTGGTTGAGGACTGATTACCTGCCAGAGATCGTGTTTGGTTCTGGGCATCCGGGGCTGAATGAGACACAGTTCCTGTCCACAGTAAGGTACTCTCAGGACAGGTTGAAATCATAGAAGTGGTGAAATGGAAAAAAGGCATAACAGTAAATGGCATGAGGCAGTTTCTAGCAAAGATGCAATAGACGGGAAAGCAGAGAGTAATTGGTTCTACCTAAGAGGACCTCTTGGCCTCCAAAACATTGGAGTTAGACCTGAAAACAGGAGTGGGGTTCTAAGAGGTCCCATGAAAGCCACGGGTGGTCTAGGCTGTGTTATCCACACAAAGCTCTGGAGGCACCAAGGGGCAAGGAAAGTCCGAGGAAAGGTAAGTGTCTTGTGAGTGTTCAGTGTACATATAAATATCAAATCATCATGGTGTACAACTAGAACCAAGACAACGTTGTATGTCCATTATATCTCAATTTTTAAAAAGCCACATGTTGCATACAATGTTATAGTAAAAAATGAGCTTGGGCACACATTATGCAAAAAAAAAAATGTGTTACCTGGAAACCCGTACAGAGGCATACCATTCTCCTGCCCCCACCTGAGGAGTTTGTATTGCTTTTGGAGAGAGGGGAAGAGGCAGAGAGAAAGAGAAAAACAAATGTGAGAGAGAAACATCTATTGGTTGTCTTGTCATATGCACCCCATCTGGGGATTGAACCTGCAACCTAGGCATGTGCCCCGATGGAATCAAACCCACAACTTTCACTCTGCGGGAGGACACTTCATCCAACTGCGCCATGCCGGCCAGGGCTGGAGGCACGCCATTTTGAAATTGGTGAAGAATGTTCATGTCTGGTAGAATCACTGGACGTAAACTTTGTTACTAATTTTTTAAATAAGTTTACTGTGATTATTATTATACAGAATTGACACCTAAATTTTCTTTACATAAATTTAGATGAATGGGTATATATTTATAAAAAGTGAATACAAAGTTATGTATACATATATATCTGATGAGTGTATATCTATATATACATATATATATATGTACCTGTACATATTTATAAACATAAATACAAAAATATGCATATATTTTCATATATATTTCTGTGTAGAGACCTCTATCCATATATAATCTATGTACTACCTATAGATACCTATAATATCTATGTATGTATAAAGTAATACATTTGGCTTTTTACCTCACATATAATACTACCAAAGTGAAATTCTTGTTGAGCAATTAATAACGTTCTACACATGAGATTGGTGAGCCTCAATGAGTTTCAGTGACCCACCCAAGATCACATGGCCGGTAATACTCCTACCAAGCAAGTTCTCGTCCACCCAACCCCAGGGCCACTTTCTAACAGACAGAGCTTGGACATCTCATTACAGAGTCCTGGGAAGTTTGGGAGGGTGGGTGTCAGGGCGGGGGTGCGGGGGACATCTTCAATTCCTTTGCAAAACACATCACATTATCTTTACGTATATTCTTTGCCAAATTTTTATAAGCACATTATAATATAAAATAATCGCAACAGACAATATTTTAAAATAAAATTTAGAAATTATCAGCATTGTATGTTGCTACAGAAATTTTTCAGGTAATTTTAAACATCTCCTTAGCATTGTACACCTTGGATCTATGTAACCATAACCACTAATTTACTGTTTGCCTATTGTTACAGATTTAAATCCCTTGCTGTTTAAAGATACCATGCAAAAAATAATGTGAGCACAATCTAAAGAAATGAGAAGGGGAAATTTATAATTTCCTTCGAATAAGTTCTTAGTTCTAAAAATACCAAGTCAAAGTATATAAATAAGCCTTTGATTACTGATATATTTAACCCATTAGTTTTCCAATTACATTGTATTTTACAGAAGAACCAGAAAGAAATGAGAAATTTAGTTTCTCCAAACACAGTCCATTCTATCACCCGTCATATCCGTCTATCTGTCTATCTGTGTGTCTGTCGTCAGCCATCACCCATCTATCTAATTCACAGTTCTAGTCACAAAGAAAGGGAAATGCGGGAGGTTTTTGGACCCTGTAGAGGATGGACAGTTTTCCAATGTGCCACTTTCTCCTTTGTGATGTATTTGCACAGGTTTGGCATGACTGAAGTTATTACATTGAAGGCATTATTCAGTGATTAGGTGGGCGTGTGTTGAAGTACCTCTGGGTATATATATCTTTTACCCCTCAGAACTGGTAGAGATCCCACAGTTAGCAGAAACTGTGGGTGCAGGATATGACCTTCGCAAATGACATCGCTAGTGAATTTGTCCCACTTCACCTTATCAACAAAAGATCCCCTTTTGCAGACCTGAAGATAATAATTGTACATTGAAATGGCAAGAATTTGGGGAATGACAAAGCTAGTGGTTTCACAACCAGGCTAATGTGCTCAACACGTCTTACTCAAAAGAGGAGTCTAGCACAGCATTTTATATCAACTGCAATCTTAGAGTGGCAGAATCTGGGGAACCCGCAAAAAGTGAATTACAGTAATCAGCCTTCGGAATGACAAAGGCGTTAATCAGTGTCTCCTTGCCTTTCTCCTGAAGCCTCTCAATCTGGTGATAGCACGGAAATTATACAAAGAATCTGTGATGGATACAAAATGCTTCTCCGGTGATGACACCAAAGACAATGGGAAAGGAGAAAACACACACACACAAGTTGTAAATTTAGGGGATGTCTGAGATTGGGTGCTAATCAGAGGTACTCTCTGAATGATGAGACACGAGGAGCAGCTGCTTGGCACTTAAAAGAACTTAGGTCAGTTTAGGATTTAAGATCTTAAACGACTGCATTAGAGAAATCTCCATTTGATTGAGTCAATATAAGATAAAAAACAGTATCTTTTAAATATGGGAGAATGAAGCACCAGAAAGACGTGAGAAAACTCGTTTCTCAAAATACAGATTATTATTCTATCACCTATCTATCTATCTGTCTGTCTGTCTGTCTGTCTATCTATCTATCTACCATTAATCACCACCCATATATCTAATTCACAGTTCTAGTCACAGTCAGTCTATTCCCTGTATGGTAATGAATGTGAGTTCCAGAGCCAGACAGTTCCCCCCTTTCCTGTCTTAATTCTTCTACCAGGGTTCACCTCAATTCCCACACCTTCCCATCCCTGCTCCCCAATGCCAGTTTCCATTGAATTAAATTCACAAAGAATGGACTGTTCTCATTAATTGCTTTTTCTGATTAGATTTTCAAAATGAAGTTCCAGGGAAACTCTTCTAAAATGTATGTGTTTACGTTTCTTTTTCTGAATCGACTCTGCAGTTATAATGTTATTGAGAATCCAGCAGGACAGGCTTATCCTCGTGAACACCCATTGTGTTATTATGTTTTTTTTTCCTTCTCAGCCTATGAGAGCCTCCCATTTTCAAGGAACAAAAGTGCGTCCCAAGGATGCCCTGTGACTTACCCAAGGGTAGCTAGCGAAGGGGTCTAAGGCTGAACCCTGCAACAGCTGCCGAGTTGGAAAGGCGCAAAAGTCAGAGATAACGGGTGTGATATTTTTTCAGCGGGTCAACTCCAAACCGTATCCTGAAATTTCAGTGAAAAAGAAATACATTTGATTTTCATTTTACTGAGGGTATTTAGCAAATGCTTACATTAGGGAGTTTCACACACTGCCCCAGAAGAAAGAATGTTCTTACACCGTGTACCATAAATGGAAACCCTGAAGTTGCTGGCAGGTTGGTGTCATGGAAGTCTCAACACAATGCTTAAGATTCTGAACACATTGCTGGGCATTGAGAATGTGTGAGTGGAAGCATGTTGGGGGGGGGGGGCATGGGCACTACTGCTTGACCATGACCGTGAACAAAGGGGACACGATTCATATCGTAGGCAATGGGTGCTATTGAAAATTAGCACCATCGCAAAGTATTTTATATTTGTTTATTCTGGCAAAAGGGTATAGGGAGCTCCTATCACCCTTTTAAAAATCAAAGTAGAAAATGTATAAACATGCCACTTCATTGAGGTTTTTGGCAACTTTTTTTCTGTGTTCATGGGTCAAATTTTTGATTTCTCAAGTCTGACAGGAAAAACAGCCTTATTTCTATATTTTCTGCTCTGTGTTGGCTGGTATTTAACACCAAACAATGTATTTTTCTTTTAATTATAGAAGTTCTCTCATCTACAAAAGAAACCGCCTGAAGCTCCTAGTGCTTGGGGAATTTGTGAGCCAAAGGAAATAATTTATGGAGAAGTCAAAGGAAGTTTTCAGGCAGTCTTTAAACTTATAGTTTAGAAGCTTATCAATATCTTGCAATATTTATGCAAGTGGATGGGTCTGTCTTTTGAATAGGAATAAAAAAAAAAAGTTAAGTAACATGTATAAATAAGCCCTAACCCAGTGGGAAAAAAATAGGACTAAAGGCCCTTGTTGTGTGTATATGAGTGTGTGTTTTTTCCATCTTGCCTTCACGGCCACAAAATAGCAGGACAATGTTCCAGAAACTCTGTCTTGGATTTTCTAATGAGTTACTGCTAGTTGTAAGGTTGAAGCTAGAGTCGGGGGGCTCAGACAAAGCAAGGAGTGTTCATTACAGAGTTTGTACTGAAGCCATTGAAGCACGCTGTATGCCCTAAGGAACCTTGGAGTGGCTCCCTGCTTGCCTTAGAAATCAGGAAACCTACTCCCAAGGTTATATACGAAAAAAGGAAGTGTGAAGACTCCCAGATGTGCAGCTTCCCAGCTGGGTCATTTTGAGTAATGAACTCAAGTGAATAGGTATTATTCTCATTTTTACAGATAAGGAAACAAATGCTTGCCCTGCTAATCTCAAGGAGTGGTCCTTCAGACAGTCCTGTGCTGTTCATTGAAGTGCTTGTTATCGACAGATGTCTGTGGAAAAATGGTGTGCTGGAACCATGTTTGATACTTGGATAAGGGACCAGCATCCTGGTGATAGCTTATAGGATTCTGGCAAGAATGCAGAGATTGAGAAGAGTTTAAGGAACTATTGACCATGGTGTGGCCAGGTTAAGAGAGACCATCAAGGGACAGTGAAACACCCAAAGCTAGTAAGAGAAGTGCCACCGTCATTCTCCAGGCTTGAAGGAGCCAGGGAAGGGGGCAGTGATTGGACTCGAGAGTTTTGCTCTAGCAATATCGCCAAGACAACAACGGCAGAGTGTCCAAACGTGAGATTGAGGTATTGGGGTGGGGAGCGTGTAGAACCTTGCCTTGCTCCGTTCTCACATCTCCGAGGACAGTGACTTCCAACCTTTGTCATCTCATGGCACATTTAAGTAATTACTAAAATTCTGCTGACCTGACCAAAAGTAGCTCTAATTTTGAATTACAAAATAATAATAATAAAAGTAATTGCCTACCCTTTTTGCTCCAAAGTGACTTCCTAAAAACCAGGTGCCTATCCTTCTGTGTAAAGATTTTTAGTACTGAGAATTAACCAATCAGATGCAAACTTATTATGCAATGTGGCCAAAAAAGATGTAACTCTATTATGTGATCTATATGTTTACGGTTCCAGATGGGGCATTGGCACCAGAAAACTATTGCTGCGTTGACCGCTGTCACTTTTTTATTTGACAATCTCAGGGAAAAGAGGTCAGCGCCCTTGACTAAATAGTCAGGTGGTGCATGTTTTAAAAAGTCTTAGCTCCACACCAGTTGAAAATTGCTGTCCTCGGCTAATGTATGTTGGTTGAATCTAACACAAAGCCAGAAAGTAAGCGAGTTAACTGAGGCAATCTGTAAAATGCACTCTCCTGTGCAAGGAGTAGGTAAAGAACACTGGAGAGTGTCTGTAGAAGCAACTGGAAAATGTCCAGCACTCTAGCTACCATCTAGATAAGCATTAAATAGATTCTGTTTGGGAAGGAGAAAGGGGAAGGGAAACGGCATGGTTGGGTAACGATTGTGTGCCAAGGCATGAATCATGAATTATGTCTCATAATCTTAGAACACCCCCACGAGAGGCTGGTCATTATCTCCATTTGACAGAGCACAATGTTGCATCCTGGTGGGTTTACTCATTTGTCTACGATCACAAAGCTACTAAGTGTGAGAATACTATAAAAAACCAAAGTTGCTTGACTTCAACATAAGGAACCTCTTGTAAAGGCACTCAAACACGTCAATAGAGATGCATCTTAGGTAGTAAGAGGCTGCGTACCTCAATGGTGCAGGACGTGGCCATTTCTGTAATAGATGCAGACCCATGGAGCAGGTCATCACGTCCCGTTGAAACAAATAGCTCCATCACAATGCTTCACTCTTATCCTGATAGAACTCATACACGCTAACCCAAGTATGCTATTTTCAGCTGAGTCTCAAAACTGTTTCAATTCCAAGTGTCTGAGAGACACCACGGTTGTTCTTTCATTTACATTCTCACGATATATTATGAAAATGATGAGAGCAATACATGCCAGTCTTTTCGGACTGAGAGCATTGTAAATGTTGTCGTAATGAACTAACCTGAGAAGACTCAGGTATAGACCTGAACCCAATTTCTTTGAAAAAAAGTTGCTGCCTTCATTGAGAAATTATGTCAATTTTGTCTGATTATTAGAAGCCCCATGCCAAATTTCAAAGTCCCGCGGATGGCTTTAATTCACAATGACCTGAACTTAGTAAGCGCTCATGTAACTGTCGTGGGGATAAAACAAATTTCTAATCCTTTCTACTGGAATTGTGCTCATAATGAAGATATGCTGAGTTATGAAAATATGTATCCATAACCGAGTTGCCGTATTCGTACCTGATCATAATAATAACTAGGTTTTGCTGTTGCTTTTGTTGCTACTTTTTGCTCCTATGTTTATTTTCCCCTCAAAAATGTCTCACGGTGATGCAAGTCTGAGTGATTGCTATATTTCTTGTTTTCTTTTCTCTGTTTTTGTTTATAACCGTGTAAGTGTGATGTATTGAGTTACATTATAATGTAATCAAATCCTTAAACAAACAATTGTAATGAAAGATGTTATAATGTCACCATCAATGTTTTCAAATAAGCATGGATATCGAATTGAATGCTCCCTGAATGGGAGGCTCTGCTATAAAAGTCGTGTCAAGGTCTAATAAAGTGCATAGGAACTCACGGCTCTTTGCAGGGCCTGCCCATTGCCTGGCTAGATTAGATTTCCCTGGGCACTCTTTCCCTGGGCTTCACCTGCTACTGAAATGATTTGGGGACTTGAACTCTTCACACACCTTTTACAGACAGCTGATTTAATTATACCATATGAGTCCCCTACCCCCCAAACAGAATTACAGCTTCAGAAGTGGCCGAGAGCGTGGCTCCTCTTCAGTTTGAACTGGGCATCTGTGGTGTCCCTGGGTTAGGAATAAGGGGGAATTGTGTTTAATCAGGATGGTTTTCTTTCACCTGGGTCAGAGATGTAACACGCATCCGTTCAATAGGAATATACTAGGCTAGTCATGATCATTTTTCTTACGGGGTTTAAGCAATCTAGGGGAGGGGCGTCTTATGACAGGGTTAAGTAAAAATGTAGGTCACAGAAAATAGAGTATCATTATAAGTTATCTGATTGTTCTTTGAAATGAAAGAATGGAAATAACTGCAATCTCTATTAACACGGGACCAAGTGACTCAGAGTGCATTCATAAATGAACAGCGATGCACCTATGAGAAGGGATGTGCGGGACCTCTGAGTGCCAACAAGCACACATCTCAGCCCTCTCCATCGCGTGAATAAAGCCCCACAACAATGCCTGTACCATGATCGTGTTTGTGGGAAAGTGTTTGTATGCACATTTGTATGGCCATCACAAGTGATGGCCTTAGAATTAGACACATAGCTTAGCAATATTTATCTATGGAAAAAAAGATAAGGGCAAGGAAAGGACTAAATACAGATTTTCAAAATAAGTTCAGAATCTCTGCACATTTTGAATCTTTAACAAGAAAATTAAATTACTGGTACAACCCACAAAATGGCAGATAGATAAAACCCTGAAAATGTATCAGAAGAAAAAACACTGACATTTTAGCACTGATGAGTTTGGGTTATTTTATATGATTTGATATTTATCCCTGTTTTCCTTTTTTTATCTTTCTATTTTTGTCAAGTAGTTATTTATTTTACAGTAGAGAAGAAGTAGGCAATTAAAATATAAATGCAATTGTATGGTACCTTAGGATTTAGACACTGGCCTGCATTAATTCCGATTGGTGTTTTATTCATCTGAGTTGATTCTAATATTGCATTTACTTCTTTCATCTGCAATGTAAATGTGAGCTTCAGCATAATTTATCTTTGACCTCAGAGCCTTCGAGCTATTTGTGTATTTATTCCTCTCCTAGGGGAATTGGAGTCTGTGATAAATTGTAGGATTCTTTCACTTCCGGGATTTTCCTGGGTAGATGAGACTGTGTAATGATTTATTCTTTAATTTGGTAGGCTAGCGTGTGCCACAAAGTTTCTTTTCAAAGGTCTATTTTTGCAAGTTTATAAAAACATTATAAAATGGATTTGTGCAAGTTATCTCCTGCTGTCTATGACTATAATCTTTCTTACTGTTGGTATCACGAATGTGCACCAGTTAAATGTCAAAAAAAAAAAAAAAAAAACCCTGACAATTATCTGAGTGGGTACGTGTATGGACATATATGTGTGTGTGTGGTTCACATATTTGTTTTTGAAGGAACTCTCTGTCTGAAAGTCATTCTTCCATTTTTCCCATCAGCGATTATAAAAACTGCCCTTCCCAACATGGACAGAGAAGCCAAGGAGGAGTATGTGGTGGTTATCCAAGCCAAAGATATGGGTGGACACTCCGGGGGCCTGTCGGGGACCACGACACTCACGGTGACCCTTACCGATGTTAATGACAACCCTCCAAAATTTGCTCAGAGTAAGTGAACTTCCAGCACCGGATGAGAACCTAAATATGTTGTTTTCATTGGACTTTATATTCTAATTTTCAACAACATCCACAAGGCCGGTTGTAGCCATGGAGTACTTATTGCATGCAAGGTATGGCAGTTCACATATGTACGTGAAACAACCAACTCCCCTGTTGTTTGGTCCTACCCGCATCCTCATTTTACAGATTTGAAAGAAGTAAAAAAAAAATTTCCAAAAACGAGCATGTAGTTAAGTAGTGGAACTGAGAATTAGAACCGGCGTACATGCCTACAAGATGTGTGCTTATTTCTCTCTTCATGGTACCTTCTGTTAACGAAATTTGAGAGACTGTTGAAAACATACCTGAGATATTATTCTATCAATAGTCTCACTTGTTATATAAAAGAAACTAAGTCTCTAATGTCCAAGGTGGAAAAGGCGGATCTGTAGTACATTTGCTGCAAAATATATTTCCCTCAACTGCGGGGACAGTAGCGGTCGTGGACTGCACTCTCCCTGCTAACGACATGCCCTGCCCCAGAAGCCTCCACAGCATCCTAGACGGCCACCACCAGAGAATCAGGGACACGGGCAGTATTTGCCAACTTTCTTTTACTCTGACAGAACCCTTTCCTTTGAGTATTTGTCGGAGGTACCTGCCACAGAGAGATGATTTGGGAAGGTCTTTCTGGCATGGAGACTCTTGTCTTGCCATATGAATGATGACTAGGAATTAGCCGAGACAAGGTGAAACCATGAGGTTGTGGGGTGGGCATTGCATCTCAAGGAAAAGGGGGTCTGAACACCCCGTGGAAGAAGGGTCCATGCAAGGACAGGATGAGAATGGATGGAATGTCACTGCCACTGCTGAAGCACACGGGCTGGGGAGTGAGGTGAAGCAGGAATTAGCCATTTTAAGGACTGTGATCTTTCTGCGGATACCACTGGGAAGCGTGAAAAGATCTGAGTAATAGGATTTGATCCCAGGGAATGAGAGAAAATGAAACCTGGGCTTTTCCCAGTGTCTTCTCCACCTGGCAGCCAGGTAAGGGGTAACTGTAATCATTCATGTCAAAGGGGATGGCAGCCCTGGCAAGCCAGGGTGGTCGCAGTGGAAATAGGGAAGAGGGGATAGTTGTGAGAAATATTTGAGAGGTAATGATAGCAAAAATCTAAGGATAGCTTGCATTTTTAGTTGAGGAGGTGAGTTCTGTTTCCAACATGAGAGATTGCTAGATGCAGGATGGTGCTTTTGGCTGCGATAGGAACTATCATAGGAGAACTAGTTTTTGAAAAGAGAGACAAGAGAGGACCTAGAGGCAGAGAGGGAGAGAGGGAAGGAGGAGAAGTGGGACTTGAAAATGACAGAGTCGAGATACCCTTGCAAATGTATCTTCAGAGATTCCAAGGTAGAAAGCACAGAAAGAATGCATTTTCATTGAGAAATTTCACCTCTGGCCATTCATGCATCTGACAAGAATGCAGCCCTCTTTAACAAAATGATTAGAATGGAGAATGGCCATTTCTCTTATCCTTCCCCCCATCCGTTATTTCCTCTCCAGTTGCCATTATAGTTAATGCTCTAATATGCAACTCTTCTTTCTCAGAAGAATGATTGTTTCAATTCAGCAGTGGCAGATGAGTTTCAGAAGTGTTCCCTTTCTTGGTAGTAATAACTATTAACTGTGATCACACTGATAGAGATGATGGGAGTGAGCAGAATAGCAATGGATAAAGAAATGTCCCATTTGCTTGGTTTCCCAAGACTCTCAGAATCCGAGCTGGCAGCAAAGTGAGGTCCCTTGCTGTCTTATTTACTCGATAAGCATACCTGAATGAATCCTCTCACACCTTACCTGGAGTATAAAGTTTGAAGGAAACAGAATCATTACACCAATTATGAGAGAACCGGGAGACTTGTGCTCAACGTAATGATTTTCAGCGTCTACCTCATGGCAAACTATTTGGAAAAAACCGTTTTATTCCCCAGTCCCATTATTTCATGATTCTAAGGGACATTTTTATGTCATCATCGAATAAAAGTATGTTAGTGCTAGAAGAAAACGGTACCCGTCGCCTGAACTAATCTTGTGACAGTGGGTAAAATGAGCCTTAGTTTATCCAAGGGACCCAGTGATTGAGTTCAAGCTACCATTAGGTAATGTTCTCCAGATTTAATTTTTCCTTCTGGATTTATAGTTCATTGAATGTTTATTTTCCCCTCATTTTTGTTGCAATGGGACTGAAACTTCCTGGTTGTCTGGGTCTGGATTCCCCAGAAACAGGCACTGAGATAAGAATTTGATTATAAGTAGTTTATCTTGGAGAGGATGCAGAGACAGGCCGGTAGGGAAGTGAGGATGTGCCTAAGAGAGAAAGGCAGACAGGGAGTCTGTCCCGTGCATCACAGAGCCCACGGCCACGGTGCATGGCTGGAGCTGTATCCCCTCGGGGCAACTCGGGAACACTGTGAGTAAACAAGCAAACAAACAAAAAAAAGAAGTGTTGCCCTGCCAGGGAAAGGAGGAGCCTGGGACGTCATACACCAACTTGTGGGAGTTTTTGAGGGCTGCTTCTGTCAGGTATTAATTCCCTGGCAGTTCTGGGCTGGCAGGCAGGGACCAAAGTGAGTTCTGAAGGCTGGAGACAACCCTCAGGCAAATCCATGCAGGAGTCGGCAGTTGGGGGGCAAGGCAGGGATGCACTGAAGTGGCAAGAGCCAGGGGTTAGGGTTCCCCCAGCTTTCCCTACACCAAAGACAAGGAGTAACACTAAGACAACAACTACCTAACGATGATTCAAATAAAAATGCCGCTAATTAGACGTGTTTGACGGCCCCCGTAGGAGAAGGAATATGCGCTGTAATTGCATTTTGCCTAGAGAGTTTGGAAGGTAGGGTTTCTGGTGTTCAGAGCGATGAGGAAGGACTTTAGTAACAAGGGGAGTGTTTCATGTGTCTGAACAGCTTGCTGCAGGGCAGAGCAGAAGTGTAGTAATTGGATTTTATCAAAAATGGTCTACGAGTCTGTAAATATAAAGGTAACTTCAAAACTGACTTTCAGTGTGTTACACATTGCATCTTTCTGTGCTGAAATTAGCTTACTATTTTATGTTGGGCAACAATGACTATCCCCACGGGCAGCCAATGTGATTTTACAGTAAATTGGAAAGAACATTCACAGAGAGTCACTCCTATCTTTATATAACTCTGCTCCAACTACATACTGGGTAAACCTGTGGTTGAATAAGTTCCATATCTCAGAAGAGTCTTGAATAGAGATCACTACTTGCTCTGTGAACTCATCTCTATTTAAAATATTGTATATTTTGTAGCAAAAGGATTTTTTTGTCCTTTCCATTTTATTGGCGGCATTTATAGGAGTGCCCAGACCAAAGGAGGTACCCAATACATGTTCACTAAATGAATGAATGGATGAATGGAATCCAAGCAAATCTCCATTTTTCTCTTCTTTCCCAAGGTCTGTATCACTTCTCAGTACCTGAAGATGTGGTTCTTGGCACTGCCATAGGCAGGGTGAAGGCCAACGATCAGGACATCGGTGAAAATGCACAATCGTCTTATGACATCATTGATGGAGATGGCACAACACTCTTTGAAATCACCTCTGATGCCCAGGCCCAGGACGGCATTATCAGACTAAGAAAGGTAGGCTAAGGAAGATTTGTTCACATTCAGAACACCTCTCCGGAACTGGAGTTTTGAAGTTTGGGGGAGTTGGGTGGACTTCTTGACATAATCTTAGAGCTGATAGAGGTGTTGCTTTTTTAGTTGTGAAAAAATACAGTTTATTTTATACTCTAACCCCTTGGACCCACTTTAATTTGTATTTATTGATTTTAGAGAGAGGGGAAGGGAAAGGAAGAGAGAGAAGGAGAGGAAAGAGAGGTTTGCTATTCCACTCATTTACACATTTATTGGTTGATTCTTGTATGTGCCCTGACTAGGGCTCAAACCTGCAACCTTGGTGTATCAGGGCACTGCTCTAACCAACTGAGCTACCTGGCCAGGGCCCCCTTGACCCCACTTTGATAGTCACCATGGTGGTGCTGGCCTCCCACGTCACCCATTATTTCTCTCCCATCTATGTCACACTGCCTTTCCCTAAGCTGCAGGAATTTGTAGAGAGGTCAGAACTTGAAAAGCAACCTTCAAACAGTGAGGTATACAGATTTGTGGACAGTTCTTACTCTTTTAAGAAATTATTTTGAGGCATATTATCTACGGTTCTGAAGAAGAATTCCAGGGGGAAGAAGACTCAGTTGCCCACAGAGGTGGCAAGTTCAATGGCTTTCAATGCTTCTATCAACCCTCCCCATGTCTGCCCTCATGCTTCCTGGGATATCTCCACAAAGCGCACTAAAGACTTGATTGCAGGCTCTGCTTTCAGGGAAACTCAAAGACAGAAGTAACATCAGCTCAGGCACTCTGGCTAGTTTGGGGCACTGGGAGAACAGTCCTGCTACCATTGGCTACTCTCCCATGTGTCAAATGCCCAAGCATCATGTTCAATGAAGCTCATCTTTGCCTTGCTCCTCGGTGTGGGGCTACCACTGGAGAGAGAAACATCTCCATTAATAATGGACAAAAGATGCATACCATTTATGATTGCTTTTGCCAGCAACCATTTCTTTGTTAGCTGTGAAAAATTCTGTACAACATATTTCATATTTATTTTTCCTCATGACATCTTCATTCATAAAAATGTTTAGAATGGAGAGTTTGTTATTTTTACAGGCACAGGCATTTGTGAGGGAAGACACCCTTGTACTCTCCTTGGGAGTATTTTCTTTAATAGCATCCTTCGTGTCTCTGTCGTAAATTAATTTTAAATAGTGTTGCTTGTTCATGTACATGAAGAGAGATGGTGAGCCACACTAGTGGGAGCCCCTGATTTTTCCTGATCAGCATCACATTGGCATGACCCCAAATTTGCTCTGCAATCCTCTGAATGTTGCATAGGGGTCTGCCTTCCATGTTCATGCTCTTAAAATCCCCCATTGAAGAGATATTGGCAGGGGGAACCTGGAGTTTTATGGATTTACTTTTGTATACAAAAGAAATTTTAAGATCAATTTTGAGGGAAAAATGGCTGCGTTTTATTTATCGCTCTCGGCTGAGCAACATCACCTTTCCACTTGGCTTGAATTTAGAATTAAGCCCTGCAAAGTATTTAAAAACTCATGTTTGAAATAGAGTGCAGTATATTTATACTTGAGTCAATTACCAAATAACCCAAAGCCACATTTTCCTTGGCTAATGATTCCTAATGTCATTTTTATTGTTATTATGAACTGCTATCCTTTGTTACCATAAGGTGCTTTTATAAACTGAAGCAATTAGCCATTGGCTGTATTCTTATTCACTGTTATTCATAAACTGAGAAGCATACACTATCCATCTTAACACTGAGAACACTTTGTGTTTTACTCGAGAGAACACTGGGTAGGAGCCATGTTTCCACAATTCATGGGTCCTCTTTTTTGTCTGATCCAATCCTAAGGGCACCAGGATGTTTTGGGGTACATTGTCACTTTGTTGAGAGCCAAGACTTAGGCAGAACATAATCTGTACTTACCAGTGTTTCTGAAGAATTCGAAGTTGCCAAAACACTACAGCAGGGATGACTGGCAAAAAGCTGATGTCATATTGTCGACTCGCTGGTACTGCGTAATTTCAGAATAGACAGGGAAGTGCGTATCTGTCTCGTTTACTAGAAAACATTCCAAATGAAGTCAAGTCCCACTAGATCTGAATTCAACAATAAAAATCAGGACAAAATTTTGAAATAAGAATACATATATAAAGCTTATACAGGAGTTCTGAAAGCATCCACAAAGCTGGCTTGTGTTCCAGCTTCTTTAAAAAAAAAAAAAAATCTGCATTGCAGATTTAAAGTTCTGTTTCTTAGAGGAGACTGCAATGGAAACCTGAATTGTGTCTTTGAACCTTGACAGATGTGCTTTCTTGAAATCTGAGGTATTATGAGTTGCTGGGAATTGGACTGGAGGGGTTCTGAGGCAGATGCGCTCTGGTCATTTAAGGGGATTATGTTCTTTTGCCCAGCTATATTTACCTAGGTCATTAAATAAAGTCTCTGGGGCTTTCCAGGAATGAGTATTAATCTGTCAGAAATATTGTCAGTAATAGTGCAGTGAGGTAATTTCAAATTGCTTTCAGTGGTTGGTGAGACTTAGGTATCTATATATACCGCTCTCATCCTTTCTTCTGAATATAAACACAAGTACCTATGTGCCTGCATACATATTTATTTATATGCCCACCTGCTTCTTAGCACAGAACTCATAATAGAGACCTTCTCCGAATACCCCCCAAAATAACAAACCTCATTTTAGCCACACGATCAATAGAGCAGCGATGCTTTGGAAGTGAAATAAGAAAACACTCTTTGTTGAGATGAGTGCTAAATTATGCTCTATAATGTCTCCTTGGACTAAACAATGATTATTTCTAGTTCTTCACATTTCACACGCTGTTGCAGAAATGATAAAATATTCTTCCCCGTTAGAGATTGTGTCTGACGCTGCCTTATCTCCCAGCAGCAGAGGCTCAATTAACTGGCTGATTGGTATGCAGGTCATGTCATCACTGGTAAAATTTGATTATGAATCTGAAGTGAAATTTTGATGGCACAATTCATGACTATGAATATTTTGTGAATTCCAAGTGAAATGAGCAAAACAAAACACAACAATAGGAGATTAGATTCACGGAGCTTGTATAATAAGCAGATATCAATAAATGCCTGTGAAATTTACAGGTGGAATTTAGAGCAATGGAGAGGGATCCCATTAAGGCTCACAAATGGGCTTAAATGCACATAACTATCATCCATCAGCATTACACTCATTTGTTCTTGCTGCTGTGGTCATTAGTGAGAGACATTCGTCTTTGTCATTTCTTTTTTTTTAATGGAGGAAAAGTTTATTTTAAAAGTTCACACTTATAAAATACTGCATTTCTGTAACCCAATACTTTGACTGCTTGTGATTTCTACATTTGAGGGCAAATGATTCTTATGGTAGAGACAATGGACATCAGAGTAACAGTATTCATGTTAACTCATTTGCATGTCAATGCCATTATTTCTAGGTTGACCGCTCTGTTCATTGTCAGGTCCACTTGTTTCTCATGTCTGTGGCATATGGTTTCAGCATTTCCAGTTCTTTGGTTGTAGAGTCTATGCTTTCCTGTTGACTTTTCCTCTACTGTTGGTTTCTGTTCATGTGTGGCTTGTAATGTTTTTACATTACGCTATGTGAGTTTTTTGGTGAAACTTCAATGTTACGGAGGAGGCCATCCCATCCCTGCAGACACAAAATAAGGAGTAGGTACCTGGATGACACGCACAGACACTTAAGCCGTGATGAACGCCGTGCTAAAGCTCTGCACATCCCTCTTTCTGTCGATGAAATTGCCCACGTGCCTGTTGATTCTTTCAACAGCATGCTAAGCAGGCACTACCCAACAGATTTATAAGTGTCACTCATCTGCGATATTAGACAAAGAGGAAACAATAAAGTTGTCACTCAGAAGTGACATAAGTGCAAGCTGGACATAATTTTGAATCTAGGAGACGATGTGTGTAACTTGCAAGCAAAGAAGGAAACCCTCAAGATTGAGCGAGCCCAGTGTGACAAAGCTATTAACAAAATGAAACAGAAACTGCATGACCTTTATCACGATATTTCAGTAGGTTAAGAGATGACAAACATAAGCCAATCAATCCAAATGAATACACTCTTCAATGCAGACATGACGGAAGTGTTTTGATGATACCCAAGGAACTGGTGACCTCAGGCCACAAAAAGGAAACTAAACAGGGAAAGACAAAATGTGAGAGAAGAAATTAAAAATGGGTGGATTTCATTCATGTGTATAAAGTAGTAATGTTCAGATGATAGAGGGATCGCAAACCATTGAAACAACTTCAAAGTTTACCACATGTTATATATCTTGTAAGCACTGCTCCTTGAATCACTCAGTTAAGGCTATATTTTAAAGCTCATATCGATAAGTCGAGAACTTCAAGATCAGAGTGGTGGGAAATCTGGGGAAAACCACACCTTTCCGTGAAGTCCTCCTGCATTATATGACCATTCATAAATATGTACAAAGAGCAGGGTGCTGTGAAAATGTGATATGACTATCTAGTCACTTTGGGAGCCGTTTTTTTAGTAAGATGGTCATTTCAAAAATAGCAAACATGAGATGAAATTATTTTAAAACATCTTTGTCATTTCTTAACAGCCTCTGGACTTTGAGACTAAAAAATCCTATACGCTGAAGGTGGAAGCAGCCAATGTCCACATCGACCCACGTTTCAGCGGCCGGGGGCCCTTTAAAGACACAGCAACGGTCAAAATTGTCGTCGAGGATGCGGATGAGCCTCCTGTCTTCTCTTCACCGACTTACCTCCTCGAAGTTCATGAAAATGCTGCTCTAAACTCCGTGATTGGGCAAGTGACTGCTCGTGACCCCGATATCACTTCCAGTCCTATAAGGTATTTATCTCTTACTGGCTCCATCAGATGACTAGCGGGGCAGTACAGAATGCAATTACATGTGTATTGTATGTAGCTGCCTTCAGGACTGACCTCACAGGACCAAAGAATTGTGGTCAAGATATGCTGTGTGTGTGTATATGTGCATGTGAACACAGGTGCATGCACACACATGTGCACATACATCAACTCAGAGCTACATACAATACCCAAAGCCAGGGGTATCAAGATGAAGAAAGCTATTGCTGCTTTCAGAGAGCTCAATGAGAATGCAAAATTGCATGTGTTTTGTGATCCATTTGGGTGGATCTTTTATATTATTTTGTTCTTGCTGGGTTTTGCATTTTTTTCTAGCATTATGAAAGTGTTGCTGGTTTTTCTTCTTTCTCTTGACAGTTATACTGAATTATATATAAGAATTGAGAGGCATAATGTCACTGTCTGAAGACATTAAGAAGCCCCTATCTTATGTCTATATTCGGTGTTAGGCTTTGAAATTATCTTCTTATCACTGCATGGGCACTTCTGGTAGATCAGCATATCTGGATCGGCGACTTTCAGACAAAATCTTTCTCTGCCGTTTCAAAAATACCTTTTGTTTGTACTTTACCTGCTCAGAATTTTTTCCCAAGATGAGAAATGGTCCTTTATGAAGTTTTTCTGCCGTTTTTAGAAATGAGACTCAAAGTTTTTTGCTGTTGAACTGCATACAACTTTTCTCTTTTGCCGGTCACCCAAATGACAGAATAGTGCTCCAGCTAAATAGCTTTTGTTCCCAAAAGAGCACTGAAAATCTATAACTTGTACGCTGGTCTCCAAGGGTGAAGTGTTGGCTAGTGATGTGTGTGAGTGTGGATTTCAAATATTGTCTTGGAAATGTTTGTTGAAAAAAAAAAAAAAAAGCAAGAGAAAACCTAATGAAGGAACACAGTTTTAGAGAATTGTCCAATCACTCTAAAAGTTTGAAGTTAGCTCATACTCACTGCATTCCCTCGGGTCACAGAAATGTGAGACTAATATCCTTCTAATTACTTTATTCACGGAAACACTAAGCAAATCAATGTTCTGAAGATTTTATTTACTTCTTTTTTTATGTATTACATTCTCATCCCTCACAAGAGGTACTGAAATGATGAGGCTGGAGGTGAAACCCAGCAAAATAGTCTGTTAGTGCCCCAAATAATTTGAGTTCGGGCAAAAAGTAATTTTTTTCAGATCCAGAAAAGATATTTTAGCTCAAACCATTTCTAAATTCAGGATAATAAAGACTGTACCAATAAGGAAACAACAACAAAAAAAGTGTCTTTCAAAAGAGCCCAAACTCTAATAAAGTAACACCCCACCTGGAGATTTGAGGAATGGTCACTTGTCTATTCTCATTTCTGAAGGAATTCAACAAGCGATAAACACACAGAATTCCCTGCATTTGGCTAAGAGAGTTATATCTCTCAAAGGGTCAAGTATTGAATACAAGGGCAAGAAGTAACCAGAAAAATAAATTGACAGAGAGGCATCCATTTTATGACTAAAATAGTGAAGTTGTGAAATGGATTTATCTTGAAATCATGTTATAAATTAGAGGCAATGATATTTTTTGAACGAACGAATCTGCCTCGTTTTCATGTTACTCCACTTACTCTGAGAAAAAACGGACAGGAGCAAGGCCACTCTCTGCACATAACCAAGTGCAAGTGCAGACTGTGAAGAGGGCAAGCAAGATTGGCCCAACTGGGAGACCTGTAGGGCCTGTTGTGATACTTAGTTTGACAAGATTTCTACTCTTGTTAGCAAGGAACACGGGGGGTGGGGGGTGGGGGGCGCTCAGGAGTATGCCAAACCAAGGGTCCTTTGGGAAAGTGAGGGGTTCTCATACCAGGGCAATCACAAGTAAACTCCAGACATGAAACTCATAGTCCCTGCAGGAATGGACTTCCTGCGCAGACGCATGTTCTCAATCAGCTAGCAGCGAGGTTTGAGGGACTTTTCATGCCATAGTGCCAGGCGGCTCAAAGGGGCAGCACTGGGTAAAAATCCAGGTTCATCGTCTCCCTGCAGGTTTTGAATCCATCCAATTCACTGGTGTTAAAATGGACATTCACCGATATTAATTCTCATTCACAGGAAATCAAGTGACGACTATCACTGTGGTTGAGTGTTATTATTACGGTGGTGTTATTTTTATTACTGTGGACTGGTACAGGAAGTGTGGAGCCACTTAGTAACAATTGCCCAACTTGAGAGCATTTTGTTTTGGGGCAAATAGAGGGGACTTGGGGTTGTGCTACCAGAAAGAGCTGAGCAGATAAAGTACCATTGGATGACATGGACCCATCTGTGATTTGGTAGATGTCAGACAAGCACTAGTTCCTGGACATCTACAGTCCCTCCCAAAGAAGGGATGGATGCTGTTTCAAAGCATTTACAAGGTGAGCCCCGCACAGTTTGGACTGCAGGTGGAGGTGGATTTGAGTAGAAAATTTCCTGACTCGCCAGAGAAGCACATAGTTCTTCATGAGACTAGCGGACAGATTGAGAGCCATTAACCTTTTTCATCAGAACTGGAGGCCATGGATATTCAGGGAGTTGCTGAGTCACAAAGAGCGAAGCCTTATTGTTTCTTTAGGATTGTTGTAGAAAAAGAATGTATCCATCTTTTGGTGGGATATTGACTTGACCACCCAGCAAGAAATAGGCATTTACTGTGTCATATGTCATGTTAAAACATGCAGTCATTTATTGTTTGGTCGACTTACCGTAATAAGACTCAGCGACTTTTCAGGGCCCGTTGTCAAGCAGGAAATACTACGTATTTTAAAAGTGTTATACTTAAGCCTGTATCTACATCTCTATCTGCATCTAGGTCTATTACACTTGCTTCCAGGAGAAAACAGAGGCAAAATCCATGCCTTTACCATCTCCCTTCTAGGAACATTAATTAAGCATTTGCTGTTTTCTTCAATGCTATATATCTTGTGGCAATATAGAATAAAAGTGTGTAAATTATTTGAAAGATGGTGTATTTTGAACTTAGGCTAAGGTTCAGATCCTATCACTGGTACTTCCCCATCAGGCAACTGATCTCTGGAATTCTGAGACTTGCTTTCCTCATCTGTGTATTGGGATAATGTCATCTTCTTTACAAGTTACTGCAATAATTAAATTGTCATTAAATAAAACATATGGTAATAGTTAGCATTACCAGTTAATAAAAACACCATCAATGTATCATAAATGCATATTGAAACTCTAGTACCTATTTTGACAGAGATTCTTCTATTAAAGGTTGCTAAATGGGTACAGAATTACCTGGTTTTTTTTTTCTTTAATCGTTACAAGCTAAATAGTCTAACTTCATGTAATCGAATTTGCCCCTGCTCCTGCTGTAAATATTGCCACTAGTAAGTGCTTATTAATATGTGGCCAGGACATGGTAAATATACCGACTCTGTTCCCTAGCAGCTCTGCAAGATGATATATACACTATACTATGTATAACCCTCGTTTAACAGATGAAGAAACTGAGGATAAAAACTAACTCACCCCTTTGCATGCAAACAGGCACGAGTGCGTTGCTGTGATGCACACCTGGGTTTTCCTGAAGACACAGTGCCTGCGCCACACTCCCTCCCTTTCCCTGTGATCTCTGTGACTCCAACTGGGTCTCTGTAGGTTGGGATGGCTGAGCAGGACCTATTGTCATTGGAATAACAAATTATCCATTCTCTAAATGGCCTCACTCAATCCAGGATGCATTCCTAGAAGGAAGGAAAGTACACCAGGTGTCCGGAATGAATGAGAGTGTGGGTGGAGTGTTCTTTGCTCATCCATCCAGCCCCTTTGCATGGGGTTGCTCTTATTGGCTATGAACCCTATTGTGAGTAGGATAGTAAATGGGCAGACAATATTATTGTTATTTCATGCATCAGACATACGTTTCTATTATATATTGTTTCCTTTAATTCTCACAAAAGACATTATGATAGGATTCCAGTTCAATGAAGGAGGAAGCCAAGAGTTTGAACGGATATGTTTCCTGTGCATGGTGACTATAGCAGGGGCTGTGGGGCCAGGGTTTAAAGCCAAATCTCTTCTTGCCAATGACCGCCATGTCTGTGCCTGCCTTCCTCGGTTCCTGAGTCTTACATGAAGGGTAACATGATGACAACCGCTATTTACTAGTCCATTCTTTGTGATAGACACTCTGAAATGGTGTCACATGCAGGAAATTGTTTATACTGGACGTAAAAACTAGCACAGAGTAAGTATTGAATATAAGTCAATGTTTCCATATAAACCTGTTCATTTTTTCCTCTCCATGCTTTATCTCAAGGCATTGGGGCTGCCATGGCATTGAGATGGCACGTGAGTGTTGTTCAGATAGTTGTGTCCTGTTTCTTTCAGAGCACTCCCCTTGAGTGAGATGCCACGCACTGCTGAAGTTAAGAATGGGAATGACGGCCACTCAGCAGGTGGAGGAGGTTGACACGGGACCTTGGTGGCCACAGAGCTCTGTTGTCCTAATTCCTCTCTTGAATTGAAGTGCCCACTCAACACAAGAGCATTGCTTTTTCCTCCCCCTCCTTCCATTCTGGCAGTTTTATGATTCACCTCAATTACCAGGCTTGCCGTTAATGAGCTCTCTTCCTGAAAACACGCCTTGAGGTCCTGAAATGCAATGATCCCAAAAGGGAAATATTTTCTACTGTAGAAACCTGGCACTAATTTGGAGGGGAGACTATGTATGGATTGAGTCTTTCCTCAGTCTTACGCTAACTCCCATTTTTGGTAAAGACCTGGTTGTGCGTGTGTTTAAATTGTGATAAGAATACTTACAGAGCAGTTAAGAGGGCACATGGCATGTTAAGTGCATGATACAGTATTGCTAACTGTTGACACAGTGTCACACAGAAGAGCTCCAGAACATACTCTTGTCACTGATGCTCCATATGCACTCATCAGCAGCTGCCCCTGCCCCCGGCAACCGCCATTCTGTTCTGCAACTTCCTATTGTGTATACCTCCTGTAGGTGAAATCACGTGGTATTTGTCTTTCTATGACAGCTTCATTTTCCTTAGCGTAATAACCTCCAGGTTCATCTATGGTGTCACATAGTAAGGAATTCTTTTTTTCTTTTTAAGGCTGAATAACATTGTTTTATATATATAGCACATTTTCTTTATCTATTTGTGTTGATGGACATTTAGGTCATTCCCACATCTTGGCTATTGTAAATAGTTCTGCAATTAACATGGGAGCATGAATATCTCTTTGAGACCCTGATTTTAATTCTTTTCAATAATATCCAAAACTGGGATTGTTAGATTTTATATGAGTTCTATTTTTAACTTTTTAAGGAATTTACATACTTTTTTCCTAGAGCAACTGCACTACTTTACATTCCTTCCAGTAGTGTACAAGAGTCCAGTAAAAGGACTAGGTATTTTCAAAATAATTAAACATGTCTCCCAATTCAAAAGTGTCAACTCTTCCAAGTCATTGTTTTAAAAAACTCACTAATCTGTATATTCAACTGCCAGTAATTATTTCCTTAATTATTTAATATATTCATTTAGTCACATAACCATCTCTTCATTCATTCATTATGAATGTATGTGTGTGTGTGTGTATATATATATATATGTAATTTTTAACTTATTTATGAAGTTGTATAAGTAATATCAATAGAGCCCCCTTTTCCCCAGAGAATTTCTATAAAGACAGAGCCTCTCCCCCTTGGACTGTATTCTCTAGTAAGGAGGTTGGCTGAATCGCCATGGAAAACCCAGGTCCTTCCCCTTTATCAAGCTAGCCTTCTAATACATGCCTTCTGAAAATGATGAATAAAACTAGATTACAGAGCTTTAGGGTCACAAGGAGGAAGAAATTTCCTAGTTACCTAATGACTTTGAATAGAAGCCAAGGTAGCCATCCAATGATCTTAAAGGGCGAATATCTCACACCACAGAGAACCTAGTATTAATGTGGAGGATGGACTGTGTGTTTATAACGTTCTCTCATTTATTTTCTTCTTTCTCTCTCTCTCTCTCGCTATAAAGAAATGCTTTGGGTAGAAAAAGTCTCCTTTTTCTCCTCAGAGGAATAGTACATAATAAGTGATGCAGGGACCTTTGAATTCCGGGACTAGCAGAACTCAAATAATATTATTTATTAAAGCAGTTAGAGCAACCAGTAGAGCAATTAGAGGCAAAAAGCTGAAAACTTGTAGATGGAATTTTTGATACTCAAAGTGCACGAAAGAAAATGTTAAAATGGTTTCTTTAGGCATAATAACAAAGGCTAGAATGAAATTAACCAGGGAGAAAGAAACAGTTGGAGTTCAGTGAAATATAATAACTGATTCATAACTAAGGGGTTTATTTCATTACATGTGGCTCTAAATAGCATCTTCACTTGCAGTAGGCTCAATAATTGCATCTTCCTATAAATTTCCCATATTGAGGCTGCAAACCAATGTTTAACAAACCATTTTTTACAATAGAAAAGTGCATTTATGCCTGTTAAATTTGAGAAATAGATACCCACTGCCTTCCTCCGAGAGGGGCTTCCCCCTAACTGCTCCCTGAGGAGCTCTGCCAGGACTAAAGAAGTCGTGGCCACCTCAGGGGGAGCTCAGGCATCTCTGTGCTAGGGCCTCCCAGGTAAGTTCATTTGCTAAGCAGCATGGCGCTCTTTAAAAAGCAGAGGAGGTAAGCAGCGCAATTCATCATTGAATGTTGTGCAGTTTTGCAGAGCATCTGGAGTGCAGGACATAGAGAAGGGGCCCCCAGGCCCCTGTGCTGCTCTGTGGTCCACATGCTAGTGCACTGAGCATGTTGCAAATATTACGATGTTTATTCCGATATGCATCATTGATTATGCATCTTTTTTATGACTATGAACCCCCACTCCCCTTTTCCTTTCCACAGAACCTACATGAGGGAAGCCCCATGACTTTAGTGAAAACTTTGACTCCATTACACTAGGCTAGGGGCTCGCTAACTACCGTCGGTGTGCCAGATCTGGCCTACCACGTTTATAAATAAAGTTTTATGGGAACACAAGCTCCCTGCTGCTTTTATGCTTTTCAACTGTGGAGCCGAGTAGTTAGGACTTAGCCGGTACGGTCTGCAAAGCCAAAATTATTTACTTGACGTAGAAAAGTTTGTTAATTTCTTTACTGGACTGTTAGGAGTTTAGATTTGTATCAGAAACTTGAGTAGCAGGTCCTCACATAACTCCAGGATCTTATTCTGACTCAGAAACTCACTAAATGGAAGATTTTTAAACATATTTTAAACCTGTAGCAGTCAGCGCAGTTCTTTGGGTTAGAATTCTGCAATGGGTGCTGGGAGCTGATTTTTCTCAGCCTGGTGGTGGCGCCCTTGGGGCTTCAGTCCTCATGGGACCCAAGACCGTGTTGCTTGTGTTGACTTGGCCAGGAAAACCTGGCTTGACTTAGTGCCACTTCGGGGAAACCCAATAACAACCCTACAGGCTGCACAAGGACGTCCTGAAATATATCATGATGTTTGCCTGCTTGGAGTGTGGAAGTCATTAGTTTCTTGCATGAAAGTGTCATCAAACCCTGTTTTTCTAGACCTCAGTGATGACGACAATAGGGAAGTCTTAGAATGGAGGCTGGTCACTGCCCTAGCCAAACTCTGGTCTCTGCAGTGCAGTGTGTTTGCAAATTCTCTCACTCCAGCAGGTTTTCTCTGGCTAAAAACCACGAGGTAGCATAAAACAGAACTTCCCTTGGAAGAGACCTGCTGTAGTATGCTCGGCAAATGAACATGCATTCTCTCACAGGGGAGTAGATATGTAATGAAAGTTGCCGGAAATATTTTGTGACTCTTTATTCATGCTTATTTCATATTTTGGCACCGTGACCTTCACATATATCTCATTGACACTTTATCACATTAACTTCATGTTTACACATAGTGTCCTTATTCCAATTAAACAAATGTGTTACAGGTTGTTTCCCTGGAGGTCTATGAAGTATAAGGGACAAGAGGTTTGTTAGGGATCAGTGCCTCTGAACAGAAGGGGACAGAAGCGGGATGGGTGGAATGAGACGTCCAGCTGCAGTGCAGCCCCAGCAAAACCTTGGCCCAACCCCGTGGGTCTCTTTGGAATTAATATGGAATATCAGAGGAGTCCAGCATCATGCCAAAATGACAGGCCCTTATTTGTCTGATTGCTTAATTTTCAGGGTCCCACTGTAGAGGGGGCTCTCAGTAAACAAGGCGATTGCTTAAGAGCGGTAGCTGGAGGCTGTCTACTGGCTGCTCCCCGCCCGGCTCTGACATCCTTCCTGGAAGGGAGTTCTGTCTGCATAGTCTATCTCCTGTCGGTCATGGATAAGCCCACTGAACCTCCTTACCAGTGAAGCCATGTGACTAAATTCACACTGCTAGCCATCTAGCTCCCAAACCCTCCTGTTACCCCCCACTATGGTGTCTTCCCTGAGCAGATACCTAGATGTCCTCTATTTGGAGATGCAAACACTGAAGTGGCAAAAAGACTTAGCTGAGGTGATATTTATGTGGCATGGTACACCTGGGTGGTAATTCTCAAAAACTATCAAACTGCATAGATTAGTGAAATACTTTAAAATAAGAGATTTAGGGTGGTAAAAATAACCTAAGAATCTTGAGAGACTAAATTATTTTGGAAAGTACTGATTTGGTGTTTAAAAGTTTTTATTTTATTTTTATGGATGGGTGAAGTCTCTGTCCCCTCTATAAAATAAAACTTAATAATGTTTATATTCTGAGAGAAACAAAGATGCTTGCATGAACAGCATGAGCAGTGTTATCTAACATTATTATATCAGAAAGCAAAATAAATCCCCTATTTTGCATCCCAACAAAGGGAGATTGACATCCTTATCTGATGTTCCAATATTTATGGAAGCCATTTCATCCGGCCCTTTATTTTCCCATATATTTCTACATTCTGATTTGACACACTGTATATACAACCTTGCTTTCGATCAAGGACAATCAGATTTGACTTAGTGTTACAAAGGAAAACATAATATTGCACATTTTAAGAGAGCATGTTAAAAAAATGGAGAAATGCCATTTCCATCCATCCATTAAATGTTTACTAGCTTTGGGAGGTTGGAATAGGTCTAGTCGAAATGCCTTTCAAATGCACCACAGGATACAAATCAAGTCTGGGGTTTTTACTAGGGTATGTAGACATTCACAGTAAATGAGAATAAGATTTATAAATGTCCTTGAGAAGGATCAACATTATGGAAGATATATTTAATGATATGAAGGACAGCCAAGGACCCAAACACCCTTCCAAAGACAAGGGTCTGAAATTGGACAGAGCAGTTTTGGCAAAGGAGCAGGGCCCAGAGTGTAGCGAAGTTGGAGGTTCTGTTTATTGGCAAAAGAGGAAGCATGTCTGGATACCTTTATCAAATGCCAAGTACGTCATACTGGGCTTTGCGCTTGCTTAAATGCACACGACTAGGTTAGAGCATGTGGGCACACCATGTTGTGTTTAAGGATCAGTAGTTTTTTAATATTATTAAAATTTAAAAAAAATATTTTATGTATTTATTTTAGAGAGAAGGAAAGGGAGAGAGAAAAAGAGGGAGAGAATCATCAATGTGTAGTTGCCTCTCGCACACTTCCAACTGGGGACCTGGCCCGCAACCCAGGCTTGTGGCCTGACTGGGAATCCAACCAGCGACCCTTCGGTTCTCAGGCCGGCACTCAATATACTGAGCCACACCTGCCAGGGCAGGAACAAGTATTTTTGGTCTAAGATACTGTTGTCTTCCTAGAAAGAAATTACATTTGCTTACACACTAGAATGATATGCTTATGTTATTACTGTTGTAAATTAGACAAGTAAACAAACTTTTTTATTTCCCTACTAATGCATTTCTAGCCTTAAAAAGTTAATAAGCCACATCTTGTTCACCTATTAATTCTGAGTACTTAACTATGAGTCTTTAATATTTACTAAAAGAGCCTAAATGTCCAATTAAAATATCAAAGTGTATATAACTTGATGACATCTTCAAAAAATCTGCTTTAATATAGTTATATAATACTGTTATTATTTCTTAGGTGTGCATGTTTTCCATAAACATTTTTCTAAATAACAAATTATTTAGACCAAAATTAGAAAGCTTATATTATCGAATACCACTATCCTCATAGCTGTCTACCATTTAGTAAGAGTTAATAATGTGTCAGATACTATGGGCAGGAGAGTATACTTATCTCATAAACTCTATGAGTGGGGGAAAATGCATATTACTTGAATTTTACAACTACAAACACTGAGAATCAGAACTGTTTGTATGAGCTACTCAAGTAATTTATAGGGAGGATTAAGTGAGAAATTATTGTGCAAGGCTTACTTAGCAGAGAAGTTGAAAATGAAGAATGCCACAATAAATACATTCCACGTGACTCAATTGTAGTTCCAGGTGAGGCAGCATGGTCCAGAATGCCATATAAGGAGGAATCTTCTCTATCTCACACCATCTGTGTTCTGTTGTCCAGGGAGCATTTAGCATTTGAAATGTCCCCTCATATAAAGAAACGTCATCACTGGCGCGATCGACAGCTCCACAGAGACTTTTAGGGAGCTAAAGGATTGTCTTCATCCTAGATTTCTGCTGACATCCTTAGGTCATTATGGGCGTATGGAAATTCACGGGAATTGGTTGGGCTTGCTGTGACCCTTGGGTGACCAGTAAGGATCAAGGTTATCATGGGATCTTCAACATAAAAGACTTTATCCTCACAACTCCTAACCTCCCATCTATAGAAAAGCATGCAGCAGAGATAAATTTCACTTAGCCACTGCAAGTTCCAGATGTCATGTATTTCTGGAAAAAATTAATTATTTTTTACTAATACTTATGTGAATATTTGTGACCACTTTGGTGTATTTTATTTGGTCATTACACAAGTGGCTATGAGGAGAGAAACGTTGTCTAAATTGAAAGCAATATAGGCTAAGAGAAGGGGTTATGAGCCTTTCACAAGGGTGTTTCTCCAAGATTCCTCCACCTCCTTTACCCCCCACATCCAAATAATCACGATTCTATTTTGTTTCACTCTCTCAGTTACAGCAGCTCCATTCTTTGGTCTCCTACCCTTTACCACACACAGATGTGGAAGTGATCTCCAACTCAGTTTAGAACTCTGCTGTTCAACATGGTAGCCACTAACCGCACGTGGCTCTTAGAATTGAAAGCAAGTTCATTTAATTGAACTAAAATAAAAATTCCAATTTCTCAGTTACACTAAGGGAGAGTTCAAGGGCGGAATAGCCACATGTAGCTAGTGATTACCATATTGAACAGTACAGAACATTTTTCTATATCCATAGAAATCTATATCTAAATCTAAATGCCATAGAACATTTTATGGAACTGAGCTGTGGTTTAGATCACATCACTTTCGTGTTATATTTTTTCAAGTGGCTCTCCAGTTCTTACAAGTGAAAAAAACTTCCTCAGCACAGTCTTAAAATTCCTTCATGCTGTATCCCTTAGTGTTCTTCCCCAATTGAGTCTTGAACTTCAACCACCTATCCTTTGTCAAGGTCTGTTCAAAGACGCTGAATGTCTTCCCATCTCAGACTTTTTATATTTATTGTGTATTTTCATTGGAATACTTTTGTAATATTTTATATGCCTCAGACCTTTTTTTTGTCCACTAATACATCACTATAAGCTTTGAAAAGCCTTATGCACCTTTGTCGTCTTTCTCCGCGAGCAGACTCAGTTACGGGAGAGCAATGTCATGTTTGTAATGCAATGTCTTGTACGCAAGAGGTACGCAATAAAGGGTGAATGAAGGAAGGAAGTGGAGCTGAGATGGAAAGGGAAATGGTAGGATGTTCATCTTTCAGACCTCAGCTATCACCACACCTACTTAGGTGCTTTAATATTATAGTTTCTAAAACATTCTCAAACTCTCAAGATTTTCTACATGAATTTCCTTCTGCCAAGGATGTTCTCCTTACATATTCCACCTGGAGAAATTCCACTCTTTCTTCCTGCCCCTAGATAGATGCTATATTTTCTTGGTGCCATCTCTGTCCACCCCTCACCCCTTTCCCAAGTGCTTTTGGAGATCCTTACTCACTGCAATGTAAGTGTGATTCTGTGACAGAGCCTGCCACTTTTTGTTGTATGCAATGAGAAAGTCACACCAATCTGTGCAAGGGGGGAGGAGTCACTCAAACATTTAGCATCATAATTAACCAAAAGAAGCAGTCATTAAAATGACTGGAATTTAATAAAATTAAGAACTTTAAATTGAATCCCTTCAAAACATCTAACACTGCATCCTTTCCCCCATCATATTATATTTAGAATTCTCAGTTATGAATGATTATTTTGAAGATGTAGGGAAAAAATAGAATTTCACCAAACATATTATATAAATATTGAAGAATTGATCATGAGTCCAATGTTACCTGGGATTCACTGTAAAGAAAAATTTTTTTTTGGTTCCATGGCTGCAGAAAGTTACGTATGAAATTGTAGCTTTATGATGCTATTTTTCTGAAGTCTATGTGGAACCAACTGTAAAACACACTGCATACACCGAAAGTAGGATGTCATATGAACAGACAGATTTGTAATCGGAGATTTCTATAAGTAAAGTAAAAGGTTCCCGAGAATGCCTAACACAAGAATAATAGAAAGGACACCCTTCAGGAAGAGAAGATGAGCATGGACTCGGGTCAGGGGAAGAAGACTCCCTGGGCGTGGGGAGAGGTGAGCTACCAAACGCAGTATCACCTCTTATCTCTCAGCTTGGACTCTAGGCTCTATGGAGGTACTCACAGTAGCAGATACTTTGAAAGGGATGAAGACTGGTATAGACACAAAGAGGTTTGGCATCTTTTTCTACTGTCACTTGCAAAATGCTGCCTTTCCTAAGGCTTCTAAAGGATGCGAATGGTAGCCCTTGTTTATATCTTTCCATTTCTGGATTTTCATTTCTGCAGTTCCCCTGGGCTCGGAGAGATCACTTACAGATTGAGAAATCGGTTTCTTATTTCATTGACTTATTTATTTACCTAGTATGAGTCTTGTAGCAACTCATTTACCACCAACCACCCCTCTGCGAAGTAGGTATTTTCTCTTATTTACGGATAAGACTATGAGATGCGAGTAGTTAGTTCTGATGAGCCCCACAGGTGAGAGCCCACTGAGGACTCCCGGGTCGTGCGCCCCCCACTCTAAGTGCTGCCATTGAGAAAGACATGGGTGATCCCACAGAGCAGACAGAGTGACTTCAGAGTCTACTTCTGGGACATCTACCCATGATGACATCTTAGGAATGTACATGGTAAACTGGATTCTAAAATGTAACTTGTTACTCCATGTTCATTATGTTTAACCCACTCTGTTTTTCTCTGAAATTATTTTCCGGTAATTGTCTTAAGGAAAAACCTTATATTAGAGTCTTACCATTAAGCATTGGCCTTTACTGCTGCAAATGTAGCTCTGCCACAGAATGGAATGAGTAGCGGCACAGCAGAGAAATTGAGATAACAGAGTGGATGGTGGCAGCTTAGACAACCAGAGGAAAGCAAGCTGAATCTGTGCAACTAGAGATGGGGGGCTGAGCTAGTGTGTGTATGTGTGTCTGTGGGCTGGAATGGAGCAAGCATCTTCTGAGAACATCCCCAAAAATGGCACGCTTTCAGTTTCTTTTTTTAAAATGTGAGTGATCTTTAACTATGTTCCTAATTTTAAAATGATAAAAATCTCATTAATGTTTCACTATGATAAAAAGAAAAGTCATATATTATTCAATAGGAATACAAATCACATATGTTCAGGAAACCTTTGAACCTGCCATGGTCCAGTCACGGGACAGGGATTTGGGTCAGAAAAGTTGCTGAAAATATAAACACCTGAAGCGGTGGCAGAAGCGCAGGTATCTTGCTTCCTCACTCGCTCCCACTCCTCGGCCTTATTTTACCCCTTAAACAGACATCCGCCTTCTCTGTGTTTGTTCCCACTGACACGAGAACCCAGATAAACTTGTTCAGGGACAGAGAAGCCTGGAGTGAAAGGATATGAGCTTATGCCCGAGAAGGAACTGGGAATCAGCAGTGGACACCTGTGGTTTCCAGAGAAGTACTGTATTTTTCAGACTGTAAGACACACTGGACCATAAGACGCACCTACGTTTTAGAGGAGGAAAATAGGGAAAAAAATTTTGAACCAAAAAAATGTGGTAAAATATGTAATAACATAAATAACATAATATTTCACCAGTGTAAATGTAAACAGAACTCAACAGCTATGTTCAGACTATAAGATGCACCCCCATTTCCCTCCCAAATTTGGCGGGGTGCATCTTATAGTCCGAAAAATACAGTAATAATATTAATTATTTAAATATATACTTATCGAGCACCTACTATGTGCCAGACACTGTAAAAGGGGCTTTATATGTAATCCCTCATTTAAACCTCAAAAAAAAAAAAACCCTATTATAATTCCCATTTTACACATTAGGTAACCATGGCACAGAGAAACTAAGAACACAACCAAATCATAGCTAATTAAGTGATTTTCCTTTTATTCATTCTATAAGAAACAAAGAAAAGAATGGTGTAAGGAGGAAAAGGCACCTAACAAATGTGTGCTTGGTACACATTTGGTGTTCCATGCGTGCTTGTTGACTATGTTAAGTCAGTATTTGGGGCCGTGGGGCAGTTCTTGGGAGCCTTCATCAGAAAGTCTTCCAGGCAACAAAATCTGCAAAATGTCTACATAGGCAGCAAGGGGCTTCTTGAAATAGGTGAGGAAGATTTTAAATGGAATTTTAAACAAAGTCATTTTTTCCCCGTCAAGTTCCTCCTATTGTGTAATCTTATAATATTATGACATTCTTACCTCTGATCCTACTAAAGGGCTGTATTTATAGCAGATTTTAGAAATTCTTATGACTCACCCCATAAAGTCTGTCATGAACTGGAACTTTAAAAGATGAGAAAAATATCCTTGTCTGTGTTACTGTTATAGGAGTTGAATAATACTCAAACTTTTCCCCCCAGATTTATGCTATTTACTACTGTTCAGAAGGGACCCTCTTCACCATCTTCCAAAGAGTCAAGTTCTGTTTACTGGGACATGATGATCATGGCGATGATGAGGATGAACATGTCTTTATTGCCTACTAAGTACCAGAGACTGATTTATGCTTTATTTTTAATCCTCACAACCACCCCTGGGAAATGGATACTCCGTATTTGACCAGTAAAGAAATCGAGGCTCAATGAATTTATTAGTTATCTAAGAAATAGCACTATATCCATAATAGAGACAGAAATTATTCCAAATTTGATGTGTGCATGATACAAATTTAAATAAGGAATTAAACAAACCACTTTAAAAATAAAACCATCTTCCCAAACTCTGTCATTGTTCTCAGTGCTTCCTCTGGGCCAGAAGTTCCAGGGAATCGCGGGACATCAATCAAACAGCCAAGGAGCTTGTCTCAAATTTGAGATCCATGAGTTTTAGTGATTAGACTGGTTCTCCTTTGCTGTGGCCTCTGGGAAATTGGTTGATGCATGGATGTGTGAAATATATCAGCAGTGAGATAATAAAATTTCTATAACCCAGCAATGCCTGCAAAGTTTATTTATGACTATGATGCAGGAAGTGATAATTAATCCTCTGGATATTTCTTAGCTCTTTTAAGAGTCAGAATCTACATGATATCTGGAGCAAAACACGTGTCTGTTTGGTTCTTTTACAGTTAAACTTGGAACCTCACGGGTCTCATCAACAATCATTGTTCCCCAGGAAAATGGCTTTTGGTCTTCTTTCCATAATACAGCGGACTGCAATGCTTTGTAATGAGCACTTTCCCATGCTCAGGATTTGGTTGAGAGCGTTGCTGATCCCTGCATGCCTCTGAGCTCTTAAATCCTTTCCGAGTTCTCTGATCATCCTGGAGATGGGGTGTAGGGTCAGTGTGTAAATGCCTGGCGCGCAGACGCAAGTCGGCTTCTTAGTTTTCTTTGTAGCTCTTTACTAAATCAGACGTTGTAATTTCATTATACAATATATCACAAGGAATTTAGCAGGAAACTATCATCAATAAAATTCTTTTTAAATATTATTCCAAGCTGTCTAAAGACGCTTGTCTTTCATGGGGAGGATTTAACATGGATGCCTTTTTTCCACGGTGTTTGCATTTGAAATAAAGAATGTGAATACCATTTCTAACGAAAAAGAAATAACTAAAAATAGAAAAGAATTGTCTATCTATCTATCTTCCTATCTATCAGGTATCCATTTATCTGATGTCTATCTATCTACTACATGTCTATCTATCCTTCCATGTATCTATCTGGTAATCCATCTCTTGTCTCAAGTAGATATAGAAACAAATAAATAGATGCACATACATATGTAGAGATACATAATATATGTAAATATATGCTGTTTGCCATGAAACCCACTAAAATATTAACACCACAAAACTGTAGGCATAAAATTGTGGGGATTTTACTTTTCTCCATTTTCTTAAAACACAGTCTAAACTTGATTATATAATAAATTTCATAAAATGTATAAAAAATAAGATATGCTGAGCACCAATAGCCATGAACCATGTTTCATAATTAGGGTCAGTGAATAGAGAGATTTCCTGGGCACTTCCTAGTAGGCCACCTCAGCCATAAAGTCTTTCTTTAGTGGCCCCTCCTAAAACAGGATTTTACATGAACTTTGTCTTAGGTTGGGCTGCTGTGGATACAGAGTGCTATAGACTGGTGGCTTAAACTACAGAAATTTACTTCTCACAGTTCTGGAGCCTGGAAGTTCAAGATCAAGGCACTAAAGATTCTGTTATTGGTGAGAACCAGATTCCTGGTTTGCAGATGGTTGTCTTCTTGTAATATCACTGGTAGAAACCAGAGAAGCATCCTGTGTCAACTCCTTTCTTAAAAAAATAAGAAAACTAATCCCATTATAAGGGCCGCAGACCCATGACCTAATGTAATTATACTTATCAGCCAAAGGACGTACTTAGAGACTCTAGCATATTGGGAGTTGAGATTTTAACATATGAATTTCAGGGAGGCAGAAATATTCAGTCCATAGCACCCTACTTTGGGCCTTTATTCTATCCTGTTTCAGTTCATTTCATGGCTTATTTATGGACCAATTTTTCCAATTACGCCTTGTGTTTCTTACGCCATATACCTGGTTGTATTTGATATATCACAGCAAAAGCACAGATCTTGGTTTATAAAAAGGATAAATGCTGTGGAAAAATATTTAAAAATTCCTATATAATCTTAATACTTAGTATAGCTGCAAAGCAGACGGCTCCAGACATAAAACACCATAACGTCGTCTTATTTGAAAAATTTTCTCAGTATAGGAACTACTAAGAAGTCCATTTAACATTCTTAATTTCATAGAATCTAGTATTATAAAACTTTTAAAGCATCCATTCCAACTTTAAGAATTGTTACCCCTAGATACTAGATATTAGAGAACCCACAACTATCTGGTTTCTGTGGACAGAGACTAATAGAAAGCCTGAGCATATAACTTTACTTAAAATAAAAACAAAACAGACCAACAGCAGCAAAAACAAAAGCACATACAGGGTGTCTAGTCAAATAGAAGCGTAACACGAAAACACCTATTTCATTTGAACTGCAATAAATTACATGCTGTCTCGCACCATCCTGCCTTGGACTCGAGTTCATTGTTTTATATATTTTGTGGCAACTGCTAATTATCATAAGCTGTCCAATAAATGTGATGGATTATCCAATTAACTCTTCATCAGCATCCATTTTGGAAGATGATACCTATTGAAACTGATGGCGGTTTATGACCTCCATGTTGCATATGTAGCTAATTACTCCTTGGACAATAATTATCAAGTTTCTGGTGCCTCATTCAGTCATTTTGTTTTACAAATTATGATGCCACCGAGTCTCCCAATTCATTTGACTTCACAATGATGGCTCTCCAAGGATTACTGAGGTCTGCTGTAGAATGTACGGATCACAGGCACATGGAAGTGGATTACAGATGTATGTGTTTCGTAGGTTTTCCATCGACCGGCACACCGACCTGGAGAGACAATTCAACATTAATGCAGATGATGGCAAGATAACGCTGGCAACACCCCTGGACAGAGAGTTGAGTGTCTGGCACAACATAACGATCATTGCTACTGAAATTAGTAAGTGCCCGGGTTTAATTCCTTCTTTGCGTGACTGGGTTCACTGTATGCCTAGTGATCACATGATAAATGGTCCCTGTTTTCATTAGAGAGTTTGGCACTGGCATATATTCTATTATTCTAAAGGATCCTTTGAATGAGTCACGTCAGCAAGAAATAACTTACCTTGCGTTACATTACCGAAGGTTGCAAATATACATGGGAAGGAAACATTTTTATATCCAAATATTCTTATAACTCATACCTATTATTCAATCATTAAAAACAGTGTTTTGCATGTTAAAATATAAGGAAAGATTTAGTATAAGAGAGTGGGTAAAAAATAGAACTCAAGGACAATACGCTGTAATTTAAATAAGCGAATGCTAACATATATTTGTACAATAGAGAAACTATCACTCACATATTTGAATTTCACACATATATAGTTAAAAAAACCTTCACACGCTCAATACATATTATTTTGGGAAGGTGAAATTATAGATGATTTTTTATTTTGGATTTTAGAGTTTAATGCATTTTACACATTAATTATAGACCATTTCAAATTGTATCTCCAATATAATTTTTTTTCACAAATTACATGCAAAAATGTAAACTTTTTTTGAGAGGACATAATAGGGTTGTTAAAAAATGTGTTAGTCTTTCTGTGTATTTTTTATGCTGGTGACTTCTTCGCACTTCACGACACCACTGTTGAGACTCTAAAGAATGGCTGGTGGTGAAAATGAGTGCTACACTGTCTTTGAGAACTTGACCTCTGCCTTGCCACTCTCATTATTACACAAAAACTTCCAAAAGGGACATGATATTCATTTTACTTCTAAACAAAACATAATTTGCCTATTATCAGATCCAAAAGAGACATTCAATTCTTGAGGGAGTTGGGAATCTGAATAAGGAAATAAAAACTGACATGAGGAAAAATTCATGGCCACACATACAATATGGAGTATGTAGATGATAATTACAGGGTGCGGAACCTAAAATCTGCTATGCGCTCTCTCCAAAATCTGCTTTTTTGTATTCACAACTAACGTGAAAACAGGAAATATCTCTGAGATACATGATGGGTTTGTTTGTACCAATAAAAGTAATCCAGACTTTCAGGAAGGACATGAGTTTTTCTTGTTCTGATATGTGAGGAAAATGTTCTCCGTGGGGCCTTAGAAAATGGAAATAAAGCAACACTGTGAAAAAGTGAAGACTCAGGAGTGAAGCAAGTGTGTTTTTTAAAGCAACCTCAAGTGTACATACAGAACACGTAGTCAAGTCGATATGTAGTTTCAACTCCACCACCTAGAGGGGCCTGGAGTGAGGATGAGCTTTGGACACTTGGGTGTTTTTCCCACCTTAGAAGAACCATTTCCTTCCTTAGTGTGTGACCACAGTAGTCATTTCCCCTTGTAACATTAAGGGATAAAGTGAACAAAGCATACCGCTGGGTTACTTCATCTTATTAAAAGTATTAACCACATCTTGAGAGGTACAGGCATAAAGTTTTTGTAATTTATAATATTGATGCTGCATGATCACCTTAAGCCTCTGAGAAAAACTCTATCTGTTTAGATTGGTTTAAAGGCTTATCAAAATACTCAGAAGGATCAGTTTTCTTCACAGGATGTAGGTAGTAATTACTTTTAAAAGAACTTTCTTGTGTATTGAATGCAACCTAGTTGAGTTAGCCTTCATCCATGACACTTTTTATGAGGTGGATGCCTTCACTTAAATATTTGTCAAGGAAGCCCTATTTAGAAGGATCCACATACTCCATTTTAAGGAGGAAAAAGATGTGGATTAAACAGAGCGGTGGTTAAGAAACAATCCAGAAACAAAAGGCTCATTTGCAAGAAATCTCAGACAAGCAGGAAGACAGACCAAGAGCTGATGCTGAAGGGTAATGAGCTGTGAATTCCAGGTCAACAGGAGGCCCAGCCCCAGTCAGAGAAGACGGGCATTTGTGCATTCACTCAGTGATTATTAATTGACTCTAAACTACAGGAGCATAGAGCAGTGAGCAAAAGAGGAATAAACACAGGTGCTCTTGGCGTTTTCTTTCTCCTGGCACCTGGGAGCCCCTGCACGTGAAGGAGGGAGTAGGAATCTGCTGAGTGATCCATGAAGAGTGGCACAGAGGTAAGGAAGAAGACAATGAGTGTAGGAATTACACCCAGTTCCATATTGATGGCATGAAAGAAAGCATCACAGTATACCTCTCTCAATGGACATACGCTCATAGTTAAAAATTGGAGCATAATAAATATGAAAAAAATAAGACTTTATGTCTATCAGTAAAATAAATATTAAGATTAGTTTTTATTTAATCAAAAGTATATCTATTTTTACATTTAATGTTATTTTGTAGTAGTTTCCGGTGGGCAGCATAGTAGTTAGACAATCGGGTACTTTATAAAGGGTTGGCTGATATTTCCAGTATCCACCTGGCAGTATGTGAAGAAACCCAAAACACTAATGTGAAAGAATATCTGCACCCTGTGTTTCCTGCAGTATTATTTACAATCGCCAAGGAATGAATGCAGCCCAAATGCCCATCAATAAATGAGTGGGGAAAAGGCTGTGGTACATTTACACTATAGAATACTACCCAGCCCTAGAAAGAATGAACTCTTACAATTTGTGACAACATGAATGAACCTACAGAACTTTATGCTAAGATGGCTAAGATTATTTTAAAGTGGTATAGCTATTATTATTATTATTATTAATACAGTATAATCAAATTACCAAAAAAGAATTAAAATGTACACCAGATAAAATTTTCTATATGGCTTGAGAACAATCACTTAAATATTTCCCAGATTCAGGTTCACAGTTGGCTCCAGAAAAAGTACAGAAAAGCCCTGCCCACGTGAACACCATGAGCCTGCCCATGAACCTTGAAGAATTTAAAATCTATAACCCAATCTATAACCTTAGGTTATTAGAACCTTATAACCTAAGGTTCTAATAATGAGAGTTATCTTACCTTTTTAATTAATTAATTAGTGTATTTGCTTTTACTCAGAGATTAAAAACTAAACAAAATGCATAGACAAATTTTGGTCAAGAAGCAAGCTTAATTTGGGAAGTTGACATCTCAAGAATGTGAAACTATAAGCTTTGATAGCAATCTGATTTTTTAAAAAAATTTTCATGTCTCTTTCTTACAATCAAAAAGAATAAGAGTTCAAAAGATAACTTTAATTTTTAGCTGTGAAATATAAGCTGAAGTGGGCATAAATTTAGAAACTTTAAAGGTGTAATTAAGCCATCATTTTCTAAATCATAAAAAGAAGTAGAATACAACCACAGAGAACTTCAGAAAAATTGCAATTACTAAGAAAATGGCTCAGTAACTTGTTTTGCCTTGATTTGATTATTTAGCTCATCACATAATATTTACCTTGCAAAGCCACACACCAGGTCTTGGGGAATAAATATTAAAGGGAGATTTATTGTATTTGGATGAGATGAATATTTAAAACCACCCAGGACAATAGAACCCCTTAGGGAGAGGTTCTAATAAAGTTAAAGAAATATTTATTCCAGGCAGAACAATTTAAAATTACTCTCAGAACACCATCTCATCAGGCAAAGATTTAAACAAATGAAATTAAGCTAAAAAAAATGGATTTTAGGGAAGTCCATCTGTTAGCTCTTAATGAGAATGAAGATGTTGTGTTTAATCCTCTTGTGTCAGATTCACTTAACCAAGGCTGAGAAGCTTCACTGTGTGCATCTCCTCAAGTATCTCACTGGTAATAGATCCAGCTTGCCATCCCAGCCAACCAGGGCACCTCATTACAGGAGCTGGCTATTAGATGCCCAGGTGCTAACTAGAGATTGGGCTTCTCTAGCGTATCTCTGCTAAGTTTCTCTGCCAGTGGCAACTCCATCCTCTGCAACTGTAGTGCAGGACTGCTGTTTACCATGGTGGTGAAGGTTCAAGGTAAATCTAGCTGAAGAATTAAACACCGAAAAACATTCTGGAAGCCCGGTGATGCATTTAATTCTCACACCGCCCTGTGGAAAGTAGATGCTATTACTATACACAGTTTTCAGACAAGGGAACTCAGACACCAGCTAGGTAACTTGCCCAAGACTTCATAGAGAGCAAGGGTTGGGCTAAGAGAGCGGGACCAGCATCCATGCTGTTTAATGGCAGATTTCGTGTTCTGAGATGCCTTCCGGGGAAGAAACCTCTCATACCTTCTTTGCTTTCACTCTCCTGCTTACATGGAGCTCTGATGCTAGCATTTCCTGTCCTGAAGCAAGTGAATGAATTAGTTCTTCTGCGCAGAGCAGAAGGCAGGCTCAGGAACTAGGGTGCAGGAGAGGAAAGAACAAGCAAACGTTGGACCAGGTCCTTCTATTCTAATGCCTGTAACCCACAGTAGGAATAGTGCCGAAGGGATAGCAGAGCTTTGGAACCGTTCAGGCTCCAGTTCTCTTCCCATTGTAGAGATCAGGAATTGAGCAACAGGGAAGAGAAAGATCACAGAAGAGTACCTTGTAGGGGAGAGCATGTCTCAGAGAAGTTAACTCACCCAGCTGATCCAAATCACCTGGGGAACCGTTAAAACCAAATCCACCGAGTTCCGGTTCTTCACCAGGACTTACTGCATCCCAGCCTCAAGGCAGGGACTCAGGAAGGCAGGTTTCAAAGGTTCTTCCCGCCTCTTCTCTATCCGCTGCCCCTCCCTGGTCAGATGTACATTATACCAACGCTGCGAAGGAAGGCAGAGATGGGTAAGGTGTCCTTTTTCTTTAATTGAGTGTATTGGGGTGATATTAGTTAATAAAATTATATAGGTTTCAGGCATAAAATTCTATAATACCCCCTCTGTTTATTGTATTGTATTGTGTAAGTCTCCTTCCATCACCATTTACCCCCCTTTACCCTCTCCTACCTCCCCTACCTTTCTTTCCCTCTGGTAATCACCATACTGTTGTCTGTGCATGTGTGTTTATTTTATTTTATTTTTTTTACTTGCCTAATCACTTCACCTTCTTTTTTGTCTGAATGTTTTTGTCTTTACTTTTTGTGATTCCCCTGGTGATTAGGTGACATTTCACTGAGTTGAGATTCGAGCCGAGTCTCCTCAGGTGGCACACAGGATCCCTTTAGGGTGAGCAGGTGGCCAGCCCTACCTTAGAGCACCCATGTGTCACAACCGCAGCCGCAGGCAAGAGAAACCATATTGGGGGGCGGAATCTCTGCAGTGGCAGTGAGAAGCACTGAATGCCAATTCTAGAGGGTTCTTCCCAGAGAAATCGGTGATATGGATGGAACTTGGAGAAGCCACTGACACCGTGTCCCTGGGATCAGCCCTTAGCATTTGCAGAAAACACACTACTCTTGGTTACCTGAGAGTGTTTGAAAGTGGGAGGCATATAATTGCCCATTAAATTAATCTCTTTCAGTTAGCGGTAATGCGTTGCTCTAGCCCACTACAGTGGGCTGCACACAATATTGCATAGGAAGCTTTTCACTAATGATGGTTAAATCTCCCAGGGAAAACACTAGTTTGATAGCACTTAAGGAATGCTTCTTCCTGGCATAGGGCCCAGCTGCCAGAATAATTGCTTTGTCCAACCCAGGATACTTAGGGAAAATATATCTTTATGGGCCACTCATTATTTAGAGAAATCTGAGGTCCTACAGTTGGATGGAGTTAGCCATGTCCTGGCCATATAACCCTGGGCAGATACCTAATTTCTCCTTTCTCACTGTTTTATCATCCCTGTAATGGGAATTACAGTTGTTCCTTGCGATCTTGGGTGTAGTGAGAATTTAATTAACAGTGATAATACTATACCTCCTCTCTGTCTTCCTCCAGGCCAAACCCAGTGTCTCCTCTCTCTCTCCTTCCCAGTCATCTTACTAGTCCTATAGGTAAACTTTCTATTTGTCACTCATTTCTGTCTTTTTTTTTTCCCAAGCCACTTGGGCTGAAAGAGAAAGAGAACCAAAATAGTCATATAAACACCCCGATTTGTATCCGTTCCCTCATATAGTAAAATAAACCATGTCAAAATTTAGTGAATTAAAAATAATAAACAGGTATTCCTTTTGGTCCTGGGAGGCAGCTGGGTAGTTCTTTGGTCTGAACTGGCTTCGCTAACCTTTCTGCCCAATGGGTGGCTTGTCTGTGGCTAGCTGAGCTATACCGGCCTCACAGGTGTGTGCAACAAGCTGGTTGGACCAGGGCACCAGAGTTGGCACAGGTCTTCTCTGCTCCACATGGTCTCTCCTACGCTAACAGGCCAGCTCAGCAATGGCGGTGTTCTTAGGATTCCAAGGAGCAACAAAGGACTGGTGAGAGGCACTTTCTCAGGCTCTGTTTGTATCATGTCGAATAATGTCACATTGGCTATAAAACAAGTGACATTCACAAGACCAAATTCAAAGAGTGAAGAAATAACATCACCTGTTGATGGGAGGAGTTGGAAATATGATGGCCTTTTTTTTTTTTTTTTTTTAGTTTGTTTCAGATTGGGATGCTGAATCAGTGTGCATGACTGAGAAGTGGATAACAACCTTAGCCTACACGTGGGCACTTCTCAGTCCTTCTTCCAGAATCCTCTCTTCAGTCTAGTACATGTACATCTGAATTCTATGCTTCAACACTTAATGTGTTTGAAAGAAAGGATTAGACATAATATATCTAACAGCCATCAATTGGTTAACTATGGGTTCTTTAGAATTTCAGGTTCAATAGCAATTTGTATTACTCATATTAAATCTACTAATGTATTTACACTGTTAAAACAACTCACATAAGTGTTAATGTAACCACTAAATTTATTACTATTTCTTGATACCTGTGCTGGGTCAGATTCCTCTGTTATAGGTTCTCATGCATCCTGGCTCTTTTCTTTCAACTGAGTGGTTGAGACTCATAATAACCATTTATTTGCTTGTGGTTTTGAGAATACATGTATAAAGGAAGAAATAGGTAAAGTCCTTGCTCTCGTGAAACATTTTCTTATTGCTTTATTATTGATTGCTGTTTTATCCTAGGAGCCTCAGTGCTTGAGGTTCCCAATAAATATTTGATAAATTAGCGAATGAATAAAGGACATACTGTGGAAATATCCCTAGGCAGTACCCTGACGACTTCTGACTCTAAACAGTGTTCATAGATTGGTGGAAAGGATTTTTGCCATAATCTATCCCACTTGGCTCTTTGTTCAAAGTCTCAAGAAGACAGGCACATGGGCATTACAATCTCCTGGATTTTTCAAGTCATTCTTTCCCGAGTGACTGAAGCTGACACATAACGGGCAGGAGCGACTGCCCTCTCCTTGCGTGGAAATTGTGGGGCACTGACTGTGTTTACAGGAAAGGATTCCTATAGAATACTAACCGATCTTGGGAGTCAGAGACCACGGGAAAGGTGCTGGTAGGAAGGAGCCGAGGTCCCCTCTCTCTTTCTCCAAGGAGCCAGGCTTCTGATCTAAGAACTGTTATTTCTCTTTGCTTCTGAGAGCCTGGAGGCAAGCCCTGCATCGTGCCAGCACACACTTCATTACCCAACAAGCCTGTTTATCATTTAATCTAATCTGTATTGAACAAGTGGAAGCAGGTTACAAAGCAGCAAAGCCAAGAGAATGAAAATGCAGCTTGTTTTCTGATTACAGGAATCCCTAATCCAAAGCTTAGAAACTGGGGCTAAAAAATGGGTACCAATTCCATCTGCATCCATCCCCATTCACCTAGCATTTCAGGGCCAGGTCAGGTGGCCCTTCAGTCAGAGGGTAGAAATTTAAATGGTGATAACTTGCTTCCATCTTATTTGCGGTGGCAGGACATTAGTTACTCTACACCCTCATCCATTATACTGATATTTCTTGTTTCTGGAGCATCTATAGGACAAGGATCCACTTTACATCGCCCAAGGTCAAGAGTAATGCTATTTGTCACAGAGTAGGTTGTGCCTGTTCCTTGTAAGACTGAAAATGCTATTTACCCTGGAATTCAAATCAACCTAGAACGAAGACACTGACATTCATTAGCACCAACTCTGGGCATTGCACTGAGCACCTGACAAGTCCTGTTTTATTTCAACCTCACAGAAACGCATGGAAGAATGATGAGGAAACCCTCCGAGATGTGAAACAAGCTCCCCAGGACTCCATAGCCAGGATTTACAGAGCAGGTCCCCCAAACCATAATGCTTCCACCTCTCACTTCAGTATTATTTCTCTAAAGCTTCATAAATCAACAAATCCCTAGGGCAGATAGGGCTTGGCTCATTTCAGGAAGTATTTCTCATGCAACTACTATGTATGAAGCATTGAGCACTCCGAACATGGTCCATAGGACTCCTTCCTCTTTGAGCCTTAATAGCGAAGTGAAGAAATAGAATATAGAGCACTTTCTTTAAGGCTTGCATTTGAAACTCTACTGTTTTATTTACTAAAAAAAACCAACAACTTGTGATTGAGACTAGAGTGAGCATTCTCCACTGGACAGGAGAGACTCTTCTCTGGAAAAATCCTTTGTGGAAGACACATTTACATCAGGACAATGAAGTAGCAGTAGGCTTTTGTTAGAGCTGCAGCTCCAAATTAAGAAATGTCTTATTCAAGAGGAGGAAAGTTCAGAATATCTTCTGAAGATAAGGGAAATCAGGAGAGAGAAGAGGATTTGCTTGGAATGTTACGTGAAGCAAATGATGGCTGTCTTTACATGCCAAATCAAGGAAATTATCTTATTCTCTATGTTGGAGGGGCCCACGAAATACAGAGAAATATCAAAATAAGGGAAATGTAGGGCTCAGAATATTAGCATTCAGAATGGGGAGCAGAAGAGATCATGGATGGAAGGGAGAGACAGGACATGGAAAATGGGAGGGAGAAGAATAGGGCCGTGAGCTGGTGCTTCTTCAACTTTGTGATGCATGAACCACCCAGAGGGTTTGTGAAAACGTAAATTTCTAGACCATCGAATTTGTATTTCTAATGAGTCTCACTGTGACACGGATGCTGCTGGGCCAGGGACCAAACTCTGAGAACAATTACTGTAATCCCTACAGTCCTCATTCTGAATAAAACCAAAGCTGCGCTAGAGATGGAGTGTGAATGAGCAGAAATTGGCATCTGGTTAAAACTAATGAGCAAAGACGAGAAGCAAACACTGCTAGGGAGTGTGAGCCTTGGCGGCAAGGATGAGAATGATACATTAGAAGTGTCGCTGCTTGCTGTATGCGAGGCAGCATTCGCGCCCTTTCTCTGCCCTTTTCCATGTTTAATTCTCACAGCCATTCCATACATCGGCGCCATCAGTTCTTTCATCTAATGAAACAAAAACACGGAAGTTCAGGCTCGCCAGATTTAGGTGGCTGAGTTTGGATTAGATCCTAGGTGTGTCTGACTCTTCGGCTCCATTTCTGAACATTTAGCCTCTGTTCTCTTCCGACTGGTAGCCTAGTCCCTGTCGAGACGCGCCGTGATTCACAACAGATGACCTATCATTTCCAGAGTTGAAGAATCTACAGGTTTTCTTCAACTAATTCCTTATAAAAGGAGGTCCAACCCAATGAGTTACTATTGGTAGGCTTTCATCCCAGCTGAAGTAAATGAATGGGGTGAATGGTGGGGGGCGGGCGGGGGGAGGTCCAGACGGGGTAATTTATTTTAAATTAACATCTGTGAGCTACCTGTTCCAGAGGAATTTGGATTTGTGAGAACCTCCAGTTCCTAAATTGAAAATAAATTAAAGTCTAAATGAGGGGCTGATACTGAGGTGTTAATGTTCCTGCTACCCACTGAGATAATCCTGGAACAGTGCTGAAGTCTGCTCCACACACCCACTGCTACAATTTGACAATGAATGCTAAATAGTAGCCTGGAGAAGGAAGATCTGGAATAAAACCATGGATGACAAGTGTAGAGGGAAAAAAGCTCTGACTTGGTAGTCAAATCAATATAAATTCCAATCTAGGTTCCATTTACAGCTATCTACTTGAAAATAAACAATTTCTCTGGATAATCTAATGTATTTATTTATTAGTTAAAAGGAAATTTTACTATCAACCAGAACTAAAACTTGGTTGATGTAGAGAATATATTTTTTGTATACACTATAATAGATTATATTAATATATTAGAATTATTGCATTATAATCTAGATATTGTTTTATGATAATATAACATGATTTAACAGAAATATATTCTCTGTATCTATTTTCAGCAATATTCATAAAGATAAAAGCCTCATCATCTGCTCTTTCAGGTAGGCTGTGATGAGCTTGCTGTTTAAGAGATACTGACATTTTAGAACCTTTTCTGTCTCAGCTTTATTTAACCATTTTGTGTAGCAAAAATAAATAAACAACTCTAACACACTGTAAAGAAAACCTGTGGGCTTTTTCTGGCTCTTAAATAAGGCTTGTCATTAGATTGTGTGTTAGGCACAGTATCCAAGTCTCCTTGCTCGTTCATATTTGAGAATCTCTGGATATAAAAATACCCATACTGAGCCAGCGTTTGATTTCCTGCTGAACTGTTTTTCACATTTCCAATATAATTATGTAGCAGTTACAAAGAAAGACTGAACTCCACAGAATACCATAGAAACCCACATTTGTTTATTCAAGAAAATATATGAAAAGCATCTAAGATAGAAACTGGTGACTTCTCAGGGAAACTGGTACCTAAAATAAATCTGAAGATAATGTGGATATTTATCAGAAGTGATTGGTTAGAAATGGATTTTAAAAGGCAGTTAGGTATGCTGCTGCAAATGGCCTCTGGCATATAAATAGATCTTAATGAAAATGGGAAGTGCTGAATTAGATATCTTTATTTTGTCTTTGTTTTCTGAATGATTGATTTTGTCCCTGGTAGTAGTGTCCATCGGAAAGAAATTTAAGATCTAATGAAGTAGTCATGAGAAGTACCGAGTGATTGTTGATTGAATATACAAAACATCAGTGAGTCAAACCTTTCTGCACATCTCGACTGAACACTAGGGTCACAGGTTGTCAGAGACCCTGTTCCTGGCCTGGAGGCAGGGCGTCTGTAGTGGAGGAGACGCCTGCTGGACCAGAGTCGGGTTGTCTAATGGAAGGAGACAGAAAGCATCCAAACAACACAACCAAGGAAGATGCGAGTTCTGTGAAATGCCTTCTCCAGTGCCCTTCACAGTCAGGCTCGATACTGTCTTGAGACAAGTGAAGAAGAAAAGCAAGAATGTTACAGGCAAAGGGAATAGCATGAATCCAGCCAGGGTGTTTTGTGAATTTTGTGATGAAAAGAAGGGACTTGATCTGAGCCTGTTTTAATCATGGTTACAGTAGCCTCCATTGAATGCACATCTCATTTCCACGTAGACATTTCCGTTGTGCTTTAGGAATGTGTAGTAGATTGACAGGAAAATACAAAGGAATGCCTGAGGCATAACTTCTGCTTGCAAAAAGGCCAAAGAAGCTTCCTGTTCTTTGGATATCATAAGAATCATGAATTAGGAAAGTTGCATGAATGCAAAAGAGCAGTGAGTTCTTTGCTAACTCTCTGATGATCGCTATTGTCTGCAAAACTGAATAATGTCTGGTGTGACGATCAAGGAGATAAACTGGAATTTGAGATTCTACTCAATTGCAGGCACAATGCTAGTCACTGTCTGCAAACACGTGTCTCCTTCTGTCCTCATGACACCTTTGCAAGGGACGTATCCTGAGCATTCTTTCAGAAACGTGTGAAGTAAGATTCAGGGAAGTCAGAGAACATGTATGTATAAGGTCAGAGTTCTAGTAAAGTGAGGTTTGTTCACCAGGTTTAATGCCAACGCCTTAACCCTTTTTGCTTTTTGCTGCTTTCTACTAAGCGAGCATGACAGATGGGCAAAGAGGGTGAATATGCTTTCAAAAACATTAATTCTTGTACAGATTTTCCCATGCCCCTGTGGTAGCCAGACTTTGTACTAGGTGCTAGGTATCCAGGAACAAAAAATCATGGGGTCAGATTGCCTACAGTCTATCTGAGGTAAAAATCACAAAAGCAAATAATAGTAGAATAAAGTAGCATATTTATTTTATCCAGTGTAATAGGAACATGTAATTTTAAGAGTCAAGGAGTTGGGAATGATAAATCAATCTCTTTGGGAGGTTTAGGTTCAATTCCTGGGCCTATCATGTTTGTAACTCTGGATGTCCAAGTTTCGTGTAGCATGTGGGTGAAATGAGACAGTTTCTCAGTTCTCATTCATCACTGGTTGGTGGATCGTCAGTGGCTGCCTCAAAGCATGGTAACAAAGAGCACAGGTTTGGGGATGGAAAGATACAGGATTGTGAACAGATTGCAACACCTATAAGTCATGAGATCCTAGGCAAAGTAATTATCCGTTGGAAGCCTTGATTTTTTCGTTTGTAAGGTGTGGATGACCATGTCTTTCTATATTGTTGTCTATTGCACCTAACACAGTGACTGTCAACCTTTTTCATCTCATGGCACACCTAAACTAATTACAAAAATTCTGTGGCACACCAAATATATGTATATATTTTTTTGCTGGTCTGACAAAAGAAAATAGGTGTAATTTTGATTCTTTCATACCAAATGGCTATTGTGTTGGCTGTTGTCAGTTTTTTATTTGACAATCTAAGGAAAAAGAGGTCAGTTCCCCTGACTAAGTAGTTAGGTATTGCATGTTTTAAAACTTCTTGTTGCACAGGGGTTGAAAATCGCTAACCTAACATAGTGCCTAGTGTTAAAAAAGAAAAATAGAATGGTTGGACCATATGAGGGAAGATCAGGGAAGTAAAAAGTTTTGATCCTTTAAGACAACATATTCAAAGTTTGCTCCAGGGAGACTTAAAGTCTTTGAGATTCTTTCAGGGTTTCTACGGGGTCAAAATGCATTTATAATAAAACCAAGATGCTGCTTTCCTTTTTCTATGTTGTGCACTTATAAGTGAGAATGGAGTTTTCCAGAGGCTACAGATGAATAGACATCACTGCTCAATAGCTAATGGTAGGTGCTCTTGTGTATTGCTTTTTAACATTATTTGTAATTTCTAATTGGTGAATATTGAAAGATATAACCCAGTTACAATTTTTTTTGGAAATAAAAGTTTTGAGGGGTCTTTAATAATTTTTAAGTGTATGACGAGGCCCTTTAGACCAAGTTCTTTTTTTTTAGATTTATTTTTTCCAGGATTTTCAGTAAATAGGTATTTATTTCATTAATACTCAGTGCCAAATCATCTTCTTTTTTAAAAAATTATTTTATTGTTGTTCAATTACAGTTATCTGCACTTATTCCCTACCATTCTCCCCCACCCCAGCCATCCTCACCTCCCTCCCGTGCTTCCAAATAATGCATACAACAGCTTTAGTAGGATTCTTGGTATAGTGCCTATAATAAAAATTCAATAAATGCTGGTGATTGTTAAGAGCAGAATAAAAACAAAGTTAACCCTCAATGGAAATATTTTGACATTATCATTTACATTTCCAGGATCTTATCCAATAAGGTTGCCTCTTCAAGAGATAAAATTGTTTCAGGCCCGACCAAGAATTGCCTTCTGCAAAATCCCTGGCATGAGTCTTTCAGAGAGACATAGGGGCAGGCATAGGGAATTAAGAGGATCGGAGAGACAGAGGTGGAGAGAACCTATTCAGTTACTGCCTGAGACAGATGCCCTTTCTCGAAGGACCAAGCCAGAAACGCTCTTGCCTCTAGCAATAAGCAGGTTACCAGAGCAGAAGGCCACAGAGATTTAATTACACATCTAACTCCCACTTCTCTCACTCCACGTTTCTCAAGCCACCGCTTTCAGGATTACGTGTTCAATTTTAGCAAGAGCTGCAATCATTTGCACTCCCAGCCACAGTGCAGAAGGGTTTCCTTTCCTCCACGTCCTCTCCAGTCTTTGTTGTTTGTTGATTTATTGATGACCGCTGTTCTGACAGGTGTGAAGTGATATCTCATTGTGGTTTTAATTTGCATCTCTCTGATGATTAGTGACGTTGAGCATCTTTTCATATGTCTATTGACCATCTGTATGTCCTCTTTGGAGAAGTGTCTATTTAGGTGCTTTGCCCATTTTTTAATTGGATTGTTTTTTTTTTTTAGTGTTGAGTTGTAGGGGTTCTTTACAGATTGATGGTTGCAAAAGGGGAGGAGGGTAGGGCCACTGACTGGAAAAAATGAAGGGATTGAGAAGTACAGATTGGTAGTTATATAGCAGTCATGGGAATGGAGAATACAGCATAGGAAATATAGTCAATAACATTTTAATAACTATGCATGATGCCCACTGGGTGCTGGAAATATCAGGGGGAACACTTTGTAAAGTATGTGATTACTAACCACTCTACTGTACACCCGAAACTAATACAAAATAATGCTGAATGTAAGCTGTAATTTAAAACTTTTTGAAAATAAAAAAAAATAAAAAGAAATAGCTGCCATAATATACACTGATACCAACAACACACAACCACCAACAAATATCATTCCCTCACTTCTTTGTTTTAATATTTTTATTGAATTTATCAGAGTGGTATTGGCAAATAAAATTATATAGGTTTAACCTCGGTGTCAGCGCTGGGTCTGAGGCCACTTAGCAAAAGTCCCGGGGCACACCAAGTCTAAGTGCCGCCTGCCATGTGCCCGCTGACCTCTGTGGTGGGGTGTGGTCTCAGGGAGCCATCAGGATGAGGGGAGCAGAGTTCATCAGGCCCAAACAGGCCAGGACTTGGCCCCGTGAAAGGAAGACTCCGCACCAGTTGGTTGTGCGAGGGAAAAACTAGCACATCCTAGAGCCACACAGCTCAGTCTGTCCCAGGTTCTGCCAGGTGCCAAGCTAAGCGAAGTTGGGAAGTCGGGAGGGTGGGGCCAGTGGATCTCGCAAGAAGGAGAAACAGTGGCGGATTGGGGGGGACAGGATATTCCCTCATGTCTCGAGCTTCCTTCCTTCCTCAGTGCTTGACACAGCCTTTGAGTAGAGCGACCGATGTACTTTACAAAGGTTCCCCGTGTGGTTAGCGACCAGATCATCCAAATTGTGAGAATGGGAAATTTGGATTGCTACTGTCTGTGTCTAGGTTTCAGGGACGTCACAATGGGGGCTTGATGGAGCCAGGCGTTGGAGCTATGTCTGTGTGACACCGGAACCTCTGCCTTAACCAGGATGCTGCACTATGGGGCCTTTAGGAGACACTTTATGTTTCCTTGTAAGTTAACATACTAGCTTTCTTGTTAATCAAGTGTGTTCTGAGAGCTTGGCTGAAGCGTGTCTGTGCTGAAGCAACAGTCACTTCAGGAAGGAGCTCTTCAGACTAAAGTTTCTGTTTCTGCAAGGACAAAACCTGAAGTCTCAGTGACTCTGGAAAAGTGAATGATATTTTATTTTACTTTATTTATTTGTTCATTCCCACCCGAGGGAGAGAGAGGGAGAGAAACATGGATGCGAGAAACATTGATCAGTTGCCTCTCGTACGTGCCCTGACCAACCAGGGACTGAACCCAAACCTAGGCGTGTGCCCTGACCAGTAATCGAGCCCGCAACCTTCTGATTCATGGGCCAATGCTCTGGCCACCCAAGCCACTCCAGCCAGGGCAATGTGAACGATATTTTAGAAAATGTAGTCACTAAACAGAGGCCCTCCCCTGATAAGAATAACTTTGGCCTCTAGTCTTTCTTTCTGCTAGTAATAGGAATTCCCTACATTTCTATTCTGACATTATATACGGATTCTTTCTTCTTTACCACACTGAAGCGTCAAAGTTACTATATGAAAATAGGACAGGGCTGGTGGTATTATTTTGTGTTTTAGGTGATATAGCCTAAACGTCAGAAAGCTTAAGTTGTTTCCTCAAGAGCATTCAGCTTGACAGGGCAGAGTCATTCTGCAAGCCTAAGGCTTTTCATGAATTCGTAATTAGAATGTGCTTCACTAATACTCATTTTGACAGCGCAGATACACACCAGATCGATTCTAGTGACTCACGCAGTGACAATGGTCAGAATAATGGCGCCTCTTGTTGGTCACCTGTGTCTTGCCATCGATGCCGTGGAGCAGTTTCCTTAGGAACTGTGTAAGTGGCATCACATACAATGCATACCATGCAGAAATCATCTTGGTAAACACCTTGAAGAGTGCCAGCATATCAGAAGAAATAGAATTGAGAATGTGCATGTTTCCACACTCTTCAAGGGAGCATGCTGCCTGCTGGGTGCTCCTCCTCTCATCTTCCAGATCGTCCTGTCCGAAGTACACAGATGCTTCTCTGCCGTTGCGCCTGCTTATGTCTCAAAGGGATGGGCCTGCCTTTGTAGGTTGCAGGATAAGCTTGGCCTGAAGCTCCTCTCTATAACATAAGTAACTCACACAGATAAAGGGGTGTTGACTTCTTTAGCACAATTTCCTTACATATTATATTGAGACAATAGACTGTGAAGAAAAAAAGATACACCATTCCCATTTTATAACATCGAAGTGTGTAGAGAGGTTCAGTGATTCCCTCAAGGTCACTGAACTAGCAGCTTATGTAAAAATAATGTCTACCGAGTCTGTCTTTCTATGTCACTAGACTATATATCCAAGTCAAGGTCATGTGGATTCTTTGGAGATATACGACTTCATTCCAGATATATTCTGGATAAAGAGTGACTCTTCTCTCGCTCTAAGTTCTTCCTTTCCTCCCATGGAATCAGTCTTGGGTTTCTCAAAGAAATACACTAATTTAAAAAATGTATACAGGTCCATTATTGAAGTAGTGGGGTCAGGGCAGATGAGAATCTCAGATCCTGCTTTCATATTTTAAAACAATAGAATTACTTCTCTTATTCTAGTTAAAGCCCAGAAGGCAGAAAACAGTGGAATTATTTCACATTGATTTGAGAGCATTTTAAAATGATTATACTCCTGTAACTATGCGATGCATAAACATCTGGAAGCAAAAACCAAAAATGCCCATGGGTAAAAATTAATTTCTACCCACAGACATTTTCCCACACACAGCCACACAACAGATATGCGGGGAAGGCTAGATGAGTATCTCTGCTAATTTTGATGAATTAAAGAAAAAAGCCCTAGTTGCCCACTTACTAAGTCTTTGGGATCATGGAGCTGATGGCAGTAATGTCATTGGAAGACTAGGTGCCAACCTGAAGTGCAACTTACAGCATTTGGAGATCCTCCCTCTTTTGGTTTTTCACTTTTCAAATATGTTTATTATATTTTCTCAGAAAAAAAAAGTTTGATTTCCTAGATCTATTGGCGATTTAGACTTTTGATTTAAGTACTTGATTTAAACAACAAAGGCCTCCTTAGAAATTATGTTCCTACTATATTCTTGTATCTGCCTTATTCACAAGGTTGGAAGGATCATAGTTCAACTGACAATTTTATTTAAGAATCCAACAGAGTCACAGTGATGATCTCTTCATTCATCCAGCTTACAGCGCCTTACACATATTTCATTAATCCCTGCAGCACTGTTCTGAAGTCTGTAAAGGGCAAGCATTATTGGACCCATTGTTCAAATGTAGAAAACAAGATAAAATGAGACAGAAAATCATTTTCCTAGGATGGTATAAGAGCTTTGACCAAACCTCTCCATTTTTATGGTTGCAGTGTCGCTTTAAAAACATTACAACTATTAGTTGATTAATTTACATAGAAATTACTTGTTATACTTTACCATGATGAGGTATTTATATACATGTGTGTACATCAACAGATATGTGCCTGTGTTTATGTTCTGAGGTGAGGAGGAAAGGAAGTTGTTTCTCCATATCAAAATGGACATTGGAGAGCTAAGAGCTAAGCATGACTTCACATTAGTTCATCTATCTGTGTCCTTCGTGTGCCCTGTTACATTAACCCTACCTGTGTCGGTTTCAGCCACTTCCCTCCACCCCCAATAGCTCATGAAACAACAGACCATGAGGACAGAGAGTCTCTGGTGTACTTAGGTGTTGAGACAGTAATCTGACACATCTATGGTCATGTGTTGTCGTGGGGGTAATCGTACCTGCCAATACCCGTGGGTGACCACTACCCGATGCGTGTATGAATCTCATACCGAGACACGTGGGGAAAGAGAGACCGGGGCCATGTGGCTGATTCCTCCCATCTCAGGAAAAAAGCCCAGTGGCTTGCCCAGCCAGGGTTTTTACTAGGGGTATTAGTACACATTTACATTGGATTGATTATTCATGGGATTAAGCAGAACAGGGGTAAGATTACTCATTAGCAGGGCATCCAGATGTAAATTCAGGTCTGGTGGCAGGCAGGACCAGGTTAAGGTAATATGCAGAGCACAGCAAGCCAGAATTTTTTAAGATACATCTTTGCCAAATTCCTATTAGAGAATTCCCATTCCACAGACATGATCCACACTTGCTCACACGGGAATCACACGGAGCTGTGCTCAAAACGTGTAAATTCCAGAACATGCGTGTTGAAATCACTGCCACAATGTGTGAAGGTTATTGCACTGGGTCAGTAATCGGATGTGAATGGTGAGCAATTCCTGTAGACAGTAGTTATTGGCCTTACTTTTCCAAAGACAAATCCAGCCCATTTGGAACCATTGGTGGGAGAAAACACAGGAAAAACATTGAGCTTGGGTAGCACTCTTTGATTTGAGTCTAAAACCCATTTCTTTCTCAACTGACTCCTCCTGCTGACCTCTTCTCAGTGCCGTTCCTCACTTCTGTCATCCAAGGAGAGTTTTGGGCAGACAGCCTATTGTTTGAATTCTGTCGGGGCCGTGTATTTGTTATGTGACTGTGGGAAAGTCGCCTCATGTTTCTGAGATTCAGTGCCTTACTTCGTGAAATGTGAATAATAGTAATATCGGTTTCATAGAATGTTGTGGGATCTCAAATAGAAAAGCTACCATTTCAGCGTGTAGTACCACTCCTGGCACGTTGAAATGGATGATTAATTATATTAGGTGTATTAATTCACCTGATTTTCACATATTGCTCACCCTAAATTATTCATCTCTGAATCTCCAGGGACTAGCAGAAACCAGAACATGATGCTCAATAATATTAGTCGCTATTATTAAGTATTATTAATGAAGGTCTCCCTCGTTCCATTAGCCATTTATTTTGCTGTTGGAGATATAAACCTTATTTATTTATTGTTTCACTTCTGAGGATTCTGTAGGCTATCCAGAATCCTAATCTCTTTTCTCACAGCTTTGAAGCATTTTCCAGCCATGCTTCCCTACTAATTCAGCAAAAGGATTAAAAAAAAAAAAACCCTATCCACTCCCCATAAATTCTCCAAACCACCTACTCATTGTGAATTTTGCTATTTTATTGAAGTTAAACCCCAGGCATAAAAATGGTAACTGATTTTTCACACCGTCAGTTGTGCATTCAGATAACACTTGATTCTGCTTGCACACTTCCACAGAATTGAAGTTTAGAAGGAAATTCAGGCAAGGACAGTCAGAGATTTCCCTTTCAGCTCTAGCTCCCAACAGTATGATTCTATAGCTAATGTGCAGCTTGTCGGCTTGGAGTCTGCGCCCTGGCAGGCACATGGAAGGGCTGATGAAGACCTTGGGTAGAAGGAGGGGAACATACAGGGTCTCTGCAGTCCTGAAGCCAGAAAACCCTGGGTGGTGTCTCTGAGGTGCCTGTAATGAGCTCAGTGTTCAGGTAGTAACACAATCAGAGCTGCCTGAGTGAATGATGACATCTCTTCTGACCCTGGCAACACCGAAGTACATCAGAGATTCTCTGCCTACAGTCTGCTGTTTCATGAGCTATTGGGGTGGGAGGAAGTGGACAAAACTGACACAGGTAGGGCCTGGCTGGTGTAGCTCAGTGGATTGAGCGCGGGCTGGGAATCAGAGGGTCCCAGTTCGATTCCCAGTCAGGGCACATGCCTGGGTTGCAGGCCAGGTCCCCAGTGAGGACCATGTGAGAGGCAACCACACATTGCTCTTTCTCCCTCCTTTCTCCTCTCTCTGAAAATAAATAAATAAAATCTTAAAAAAAAAAAAAAAAAAAAAAACCTGACACAGGTAGGGTTAATGCAACAGGTGGCATGAAGGACACAAATAGATGAAGTAATTTAAAGTAATTCTTAGCTCTCCAATGCTCATTTTGATATGTAGAAACAACTCCCTTTCCTGCTCACCCTCGGAGAATGAGTTTCTTCAGTGTACGCAGTTCCTGACATTCCCTGTTGTAAAGGATTGGAAACCAGAACTGGCCCATAGGAACTAGGCTTAGGAGATGTGGTACACTTACAGAATGGGACACTACCGGGCCATAAAAAAAGGAAGGAAATCTTACCTTTCGTGACAGCGTGGATGACCTGGAGAATAGCGTGCTAAGTGAAATGAGCCAGTCAGAGGAAGACAGAGATATGATTTCACTTATATGTGGAATCTTATGAACAAAATAAACTAACAAACAAAATAGGGACAGACTCATAGATACAACGAACAGACTGACAGCTGTCAGAGGGAAGGGGGATTGTGGGGCTGGGTGAAAAAGGGGAAGGGATTAAGCGAAGAAAAAAATACTCGTAGATACAAACAATAGTACGGTGATGAGCAGAGGCACAGGGGGGTAGGAGGAGGAGAAGAGAATAAGAGGGACAAATGATGACGGAAGGAGACTTGACTTTGGGTGATTAGTACACAAGACAATATACAGATGTTGTATTATAGAATTGCACACCTGGCACCTATGTAATTTTATTAACTAATTCAACCCAATAAATTCAATTAAAAAAGAGGAGAAAGACTGGATGATTTAGCAGAGTGTTTATGGACATGGGCTTTTACGTCCCGTCTGTGCCTGCTGCTCTGCAAGCTACGAGGGTAACTTATGAGACGTGTGACTTGAGGCAACTTGTGTGACATCCCTGTCCTGGCAGGAAGCTGGGGCCCTGCTGTTCTCACTCTCAACTGGAAACAGAACTGCGTTTGGATGGAATGCGCAAAATAGTTGTCCAGCAAATCCTCCCAGGCGGTGCTTCTCAAGCTTGAATGTGCCTTTGAATTCATTACCTGACAATCAAGTAACAGTGCAGATCTGGATTCTCGAAGTCTGGAGTTCTGATTCTGGCTTTTTCCCAAGCTTCCAGGCTACACAGACATTGCTGGTCATTAGACTAGCTTTGAGCGGCAAGGTATCATAACACCCCCCCACCCCGACTAGTATTGCTCACAGCTCAGCATACCCCACACTCATCTGGAGGGCTTACTGAGGCAGACTGTTTGACCCCACCCTCAGAGGCTCTGATTTGTTGGGTGTGAATTGGAGCCTAAGAATTTGCATGTTTAACAAGTTTCCTAGTGACACTCATATTTCGACGGACACCTTAAATTGCAAACTGTTGACCTACCTGAAAACTTCTGTTAACAGTTTTGAAAAACATATTTGGTTTTCCAATATTAGGTACATGATGATCAGTAGGAAGTTGGGTTTTTTCAACTAAATTTTTATTTGAAATAATTGTATACAGTAATTCCCCCTTATCCAGTGGGGGTATGTCCCAAGATGCGCCCCCCCATGGATACCAATTAGACATGCATACACATACAATTATGTGTATGCATGTGCACAAGCATATCTACATATATGTGCATGTGTATATTACATGATGTGTTGTATGAAATATGTCAAGACATGTGTTTTGTGTCATGTAATATTAATTTAATTTATAAAAGGAATTATGGGTAAATTGTGGATGTGCAAAATGAGATGTTTTTCTTGAAAACACAGTAACTTCATTTTTTTGTCCTTTGAGTATTTTTTCTCTAAAATCTCCCTCTTCTTAAAGATAAACCTGATGAATAAAATATGTCATTTTTATTTCTTCATATTCATAATTAATATTAACCCAAATTTTGAATGGTTTTTATTTTATTTTTTAATATTAACATGTCAGGTGCTTTGCTAGGTGTTTCTTATACTCCCTCCGGTAATTATGTTTATACTACCCATAACTAATATGACAAATAATTGATACTACCTATGAAAACTAAAGTAGACATACTACTTTAATATTTTTAAAGTTTTAAATTCAGAAGGGGACCTATTAAAATTCTCTTCTAAATATCTATTACTGCTTAACAAATTATGCCCCGACTTAGTGGCTTAAAACCAAGGCAATCAATTAATTTGCTCCCAGATCTATAATTTGGGCAAGGCAAAATAAGGACAGCTCACTTCTGACCTACTCATGATCAACTGGGCTGGCTCACCTGCGGCTGGAAGATGCGTGTGGCTCACCCAAATGGTTGGGGAACTGACGTCTGTTTCTGTCTTCTCCTCGGGGGCTTCTTCAGGGGTGACTTTGTATGTGGGTTCCATGGTGTCTGGATTCGAAAAGTAACAAGAGATGGAGGGTGGAGCCTACCCATTTCTCACGGCCTGAGCAGCTCAGTACTGACAAAGCTTTACTTGTGTTCTTCTCTTAAGCAGAAACAGAGCCCACATTCAGGAAAGGATCCTGAATGTGAGGAGTATAAAATACTCTTATGCCACGTTTTAAATCCACCACAAACCACCATTGATCTTTAATTATTTTATTCCTATGAAAAACATTCCACATTTTAACTCAGGGGTCCCCAACCTCCAGGCCATGGACCAGTACCAGTCCGGGCCTGTTAGGAACCAGGCTGCGCAGCAGGAGGTGAGCCTGAATGTGATACACTTGAATCATCTCCAAACCATCCCTGCTACCCCGATCCAAGGGAAAATCGTCATCCACGAAACCGGTCCCTGGTGCCAACTAGGCAAGAAGAAGCCGTAGGGTATTTAAAATTTTTTGCCTATGCCTATAATTTAATGAGATAATCAAATCTGTTAGATACATTTAATTTTTTCGTACATGACCTGCAGGTGACATGGTCAAAAGTCTAGCCACTACATACCAGGGTCTCCTTTCCTAGAACTTTTAACAATACTTTTTTTCCCCTTTACTTTAAGACCTCACCAACAGCTTCCTCAGTGGTGTGTCCAACCATTTGGCATCTCTGCCCACACAGGAAGAAGCAGAGCTGTCTTGGGGCCACACATTAAATACATTGTGACACATGATCACAAAAAAATCTCATAATGTGTCAAGTAAATTTACAGTCTTGGGTTGGGCTGCATTCACTGCCATCCTGGCTGCGTGTGGCCCATGGGCCACAGTTTAGTCTTTCAACACTCTCTCTGGAGTCCCTTAGGCTTTCCCCAAGAGTCTTCTCAATGTATTGTGCCCCTGTCTGTCACCTGGTCCCAAAGCCAATGCCACATGTTTTAAGTTTTCATTCCAGTAGCATCTTACTTAATGATATCAAACAACCACAAACATTTATTTTGCTCACAACTCTGAAACTTGGGTAGGGCTCATCAGGATCAGTGTGTCTTTGCAGAATGTGGCACCAGCGAGGAGAGCTGGACCATCACTGACCACAGGATTCCAGCGCAGCTTCCTTACACGGCTGGCTGGCAAATTGCTCTTGGTGGACAAGTACCTTCCCAACTGGCAGCTTGGGCATCTTCATTGCCCGCTGTTCCAACAACAAGTATTCCAAAAGAAAAAAGAAGCAAAAGCTGCTAGCTCATTAAGGCTTAAGTCTAGAAATGGACATAGTGTCCCTTTTTTCAAATATTGTTGATCAATCAAAGATGTTTGATGTTCCTTCCAAGGTGGGCCACATATTCCCTCCCTGCATTAGCGGGGAGGGAACATGTGGCCCACCTTGGAAGGACAGGCAGGTTCAAGAATTTGGGGGTCATGGCTTTTTAAATTGCCACATTCATTTGGGTCATAAAATATAGTTAAGATAGTCTCAAACTACTTTTAAAATCTTAATAATAATAAAAGAATGATCTACTAATAATAAATATTAAATATTGCAAAATACTTCTAAAATTTCTTATAAGCCCTTAAACTTCAGCATTCTAAAAGCTGAGTATCCATGGAGTTTCCATGTTCTTTCATAAATTCCTTTAGACGTATTCTTTGTGCTTTATCTTTGGATAAAACAAGTCCTTGTTTTAAAGCTGTTCTTTACAGTTTAACCAGAAATGTGATCTTGGTATTGCTTTTTATATCCATTAAACGTTTTGTTATTTTTCTGTAAACAAAGACAATTAGCATCTGTCCTACTGAGCGCACAGGGACCTGTGACAGTTGGTAGGGATGACATAGTGGAAATGAAACAACACCCCCACAATGAAGATGTCCGTGCAGGGTCTGTATTTCCTCATTGCAATGACATTTTAATTCGGAAGTCTGGTTATCTAATAAGAGAGACTGAAGTAGTCAAGTGCCTGTGTCTGCACGGGCCCAATTACGTGAAATATGGTTGGATGAAAGTATTTACAACACGAGATAAATGTATGCAGGCAACAAGCATGAGCTGTGTTTGTCAGACTTTCAGGAGGCTAAGAATCCCATTTCCCAAGCCCAGAGATCGTTTTTTAATTAAATTTATTGAGGTGACAATGGTTAATAAAATTACATAGGTTTCAAATATGCAGGTCTATGATGTCATCTGCATATTGCATCATGTATTTACCGCCCAAAGTCAAATCTCTTTCTGTCACCACACATTTGACCCCCTTCACCCTTTACTACCACCCCCAACTCCCCTTCCCTCCGGGAACCACCATACCATTGACCGTGTCTATGAGTTCTTGTTTGTTTATCTGTCTTGTTTTTCATTTGTGACTTTCATTTTAATATTCCACATATGAGTAAACTTACGTGGTTCTTGACTTTTTCTCTCTGTTTTGTTTCACTTAGCATGACGTTCTCACGATCCATCCATGTTGTTGCAAATGGCAGTGTTTTCATCTTTGTCGTGGCTGGGTAGCGTTTCATTGTGTCTATGCACCCCATCTTCTTTATCCAACCAGCTCTCAAGGGACACTTCAGCCTGTCCCTTTTCTTGGCCACCATGACTAAACCTGCAGTGAACATAGGGTGCATATATCTTTGCAAATAAATGTTTTCCAATTTTTCAGGTTCATACTCAAAAGAGGAGTTGCTGGATTATATGGTAACTCTAGTCTCTTTTTTTTTTTAAATCTAGATATGGTTTTTCATAGTGGCTGAACCAGTTTACATCCCTAGCATCAATGAGTGAGGATTCAGAGATTCTTATCCACTGGGACTTTTGTTGGATTTAATTGTACGTGCTTTTCTCAAACACTTTGAGAAATTGTGTGTATGAAGAAAAAATGAAGAGAAACTAGAGGTTCAGGAAAAATGCACTTCCCATTTAGTCAAATGACATAGAACAGTTATTTTAACCCGTGTGCCTCAAGAGGCACACTTATGTGCTGGAAGTTTTTAAAACATTGCAATACTTGACTATTTAGTCAGGGACACTGACCTCTTTTCCCTTAGATTGTCAAATTAAAAAAATGCAACAGCCAACACAACAATAGCCATCTGGTGTGAATGAATTAAAATTATATGTACTTTTTTTGGTCAGATCAACAAAAAATGTGTTTATTGGTGTGCCGCAGAATTTTAGTAATTAGTGAATGTGTGCATGACATGAAAAAGGTTGAAAATTGCTGGCATAGGACATTATGTTAAATGTGACATTATCAGGATGAGAATTTGGGTCTTGATATTATATGTAGAATGTAACATTGCAATAACTCAGCATTGAATAATTACACACTATGGCGTTGTGTTTGTATGTGTCTGTTGCTTCTAAAATCTAAAAAAAAGAAATTCTGCTCTCATAATGATACTTTGTGATTTCTCAAAGTTTCTTTGAAAGTGTTTTCAATAGTTGTGAAAAGTGAGTTTGCAAGTGGAGGATGACAAACATATATTTGACGACAGAGAAATCTTGCTGGTTATTGGGAAGGGAGAAAACAGGCAACTGGGATAGAAAATGTACAAGAAAATCTTTCTATAATATATTTTATCGACACAAAAATATGCAAAATGTCGGTGGTTTAAGAGACTGGAAATAACAACTTGGGTATGAACACTCTTTGTAAAAATAAGATAAAAGTCAGTTATATTGCCTTGATTAAAAATACAATGCATGGATAACACAGGTAAGGTAAAATAAGTGGAAGAGAAAATAATTAAATAACAAAAGCACCCACATAATTTTGTTCACAACCTAGAGACAGCCCCTGTTAAACATTTAATACAGTTCTCTTCAGTATTTTTTCTGTAACTTTGCTCACTGTATATGCAGCTTATATGGCCGCATTCCCTCACTATGCAAAATCTTTATATACATATTACTATGATATTACCCCGTATGACTAGAATATAACTTAGGTACATTTTACTTTAATGTGAAAATTTATATAGTTAGATTTATGCCATTATCACTATTATTTTGAATTGTTTAACTAGAAGAAATGGTATAGAACTATGCCACTGCTATGAACACACACACACACACACACACATACACACACGTATCATATAAACACACAGAAAATAGTTAACAGTCACATGGTCAATCAATCAATTGTTTTCTGGTGATTTTAGATACATTAATTATAATTTTTCATGATAATTATATGTTTCTTAAGACCAGAACTCAGTCACTGACCAACAGCTGACATCACCCATGCTTCACACTCTCCACTGGGCCCAAGTCATGTGGATCCCACATCCTAATTCTTATGAAGTGAGTCCACTGTGAACCTTGACTTCTGATGAGAGTGTTCTTTGCCTCCTATTTCTTACATTAGCTTTAGCTTCTGAATTATTATGTTTTACACGAAGTAAAGTATACTGCTTTTGGCAGTATATTCTTCCTTTGATTCATCAGTCCATCCATCCACCCATCTATCCATCCATTTACCTGTTGATTAATTATATTTTCATTCAGCTAGTGATTTAAGAAATATTTGTTGAATAACTTTTAGCTAAAAACACAGGGCCATGTTTGGGGTAAGATGTGAAGGCAATTAGAAGGGAATCTATCTTTGAGAAACCAGAAATTTTTCCCTAGGAAAGAGGAGGGTTTGTATATTTAGGCAGAATGCAGTTTGAGACCCTACACCAAGACCCAGAAATGCTGGGGACACTGCCTTTATTTCTTAAAAAGCGGTGTTTATAGTTTCTTCGTCTTGAATATAGTCATACTGACTTAACTTTCAGTAAATAAATCTGAAAAGAGTAAGAGGTAGTATATAATAATATTTAATATGATGCCTTGCAGATGATCAAGACACGAGACTAATGCTATTATTGTTTCTATCATGTTTTGTCCTTATTAAATCTCCTATGCCAGCTCACATAAGGAGGCACTTTGCAAAATCTTCCTGACAGTTTACATGTTCATCCTTTTGCTCACATTTGACTTCACTAGCTGGATTTGAGTCATAAAGAATAGTATTTATTTACTGATCATAATTTAAAAATTCAAAATAGATATACAAGGTCCATACAGAATGTATCCAGCCATGTAGTATGAAAAATAGAGACATTTATTGAATAAGATACAAGAAAACACTGCACATAGGACGATGACACCTCAGTCCCCTTCAAAGCAGGAACCTTGGGACCTCACACAGTTCTCCCAATCGCCATCAGCTGCCCCATTGTATTTTCCTGAATCTCATCGACGGTCTGACATCTCTTTCCTTTCAAAGGCAATTTTAGTTTTGGGAAAAACCAGAAGTCTCAGGGCACCGAATCTGGGCTGTAGCAGGGTTGAGTCACCTGGGTGATTTGATGTTTCACCAAAAATTCTCTGCACGAGACGTGATGCATGAGCAGGTGCATTGTGATGAAGCTGCCAATCACCAGTTGCCCATTGTTGTGGCCTTCTGAATCATCCAAATAGTTTCTGTGGAGGAATGTTCAAGCTTAACACAGAATTTTCTGCAGATTCATTGCTCTACTTGCTCAGTCATTTTGAACGCAATGGCTACACAGTACACATGCTCATTTAACAGCATCTACCGCCCCCACTGACTAGTACAGTGAAGTTGCCATTGTTCACGCATGTGCACTCCAGCCCACTCTCCTTGGCTGCCAGCTTCCATTGATGTTGTGCAGACTGTTCTCATTCTATTAACAATGGCTCGACTTTTTCCAGACAGACCTCATATGTTATGTAATATAAACTTCTAATTTCTTACTCATCATTTTAGAATGTGCATGAACATATCCTCTAAAGGTCTCTTTATGAATAAAACAGTTTAAATGATAAATTATTCCTTTAGAATCCTTAACTTCTCTTAGAGATATCAGTTACCAATAATGTGGGGCTATGACTTTTAAACGTGAGGAAATGTTTTAGAATAAAATACTATAAAAATGTTTCCATCTCCAAACTACATAGATATGAATGTCTTGTGTCTACTCTATTTTATCCAAACCCTCGTTGCTTATCACAGGTCCCTCTGGACCTTTACTCTTGGCATTATCTTTTCCTACTTGATTATCCCGTCATGGCTGGGCATTTCCAAATACTAGTTTTCCTGAAAGGTTCAATCAAATGTTACCTTTGTTTGCAAGCAATACATGTTGCTGCTGCTAGATGAGAATTCAGAGAAGGCACTGATGATCTAATTTATAATTATAGTTATTTGTTTATGTGCCTTCTGTTCTCTCCCAGGCAAATGTCACCAAGGGCAGAGAGTACATCTTACATTTTTCTATAATCCTCGTATCTCATAGCATACAAAGTACCTCATTACAAGTGATAGGCATAAGTTCACTGAATGAGTAAATAATCTTAACGGATACTTTTGGTGTATATTACAGGATTTTTAACTGCCTGCTTATAATACGCCCAATACTATTCCTAAAGGGATAAAACATACCAGCCCATCAATACATGGGAAAAGAAAAGGGCCCAGAATTCTTGCAGAAATTCTGAGGTGGGGAATATATCAGAGGAGAGGTTTCCTAAGGAAATCAAGCATCCGCTGGGAACAGCAGTCAGTTGTATACTTGGAAGTTAATAACCCAAGCCTAATTCTTCGTTAAAACCTAGAGTAGTTTTGTCTTACATTATCTCAATTTGATAATCAAGAAAAAGATGTTGCTTAATTCTCTTTGCAGTCTGTCACTATTATGTACAAGTCTATCACTACCCCTAAGAAAATAATTTTCTTTGCTAACCATCCAGAAATCTGTGATTGACTGTTGAAAATGTTAGCCGTGTTCTCCCTTTAGAGTCTTTGCAATAACTATTTCCTGTGCCTGGAATACATCGCCGCTTGCTATAGTCATGATGAACTCTGTCTTTGAGTCTTTGTTCAAAAAAGCTCTACCCTTACCCCCACCAGGACTAGATCTTCTTTCCTCTGCTTTGTTTTTATTAGTTTTTAATCCTTTCTGACATATATTATAATTTACTTATTGTTATGTATATTGTGCATGAATTCTTCCCCATGGGTAGAGTGTCTTATGCTGTAAATTAATATCTCCCCAACAGCTACAAGAGTAGTTGGTGATAAATATTCAATACCATTGAATAGATATTTTTTAATTCAGAAAATATTTACTGCATGATGCAATGATTTATTGAGTAACAAAATAAGAGAGAACACATAAACCAGGACTAGACTATTAAGATTTATCATTCGGCTTAAAGAAATTGGCTAATGCCTAATCACAGTGAATAATTAATTGGTATAATCACATGTTTGGTTTTCACAGACATCTTCAAATATTTGACCTGGAAAAGTCACCACAGCTCAATGTAATATCATGACCTGTTTTCATAAAGCGTAGCTTGAAGCACAGAGAGAGGGCATGTATTTCCTGTTACATGTAAACAGTAAAAAAAAACACAAACAAAACAAAAAAACATATTATTAGTCTCGGCCTGACCCTGCATTCTAGCCCAGAGTTCTTGTCACTGTGCTGTTCTTAGGCAGCTCCTGTCTAAACAACGTTTTCCTCTTATTCTCTATGGTAATGCACTCTGCCCACGTGGGCCTTTTAGGGCGTCAAGGTGGTTCAAAACGTGGCGGGACAGTCTTTGATCTTAGATGTAGGAGTGTATGTCTCCTTTATGCTGCTGATTTTTCTCTCTCATACTGCACGTTTTGTCTGTTTGTTTTACCTTTTGTTTTTGTGTTCTAATGGAGGGAAGGTGAAAGGTATTTGTGGCAAACGATCTGACCCCGATGTGCTTCTGGAGGAAAACTCTTTCTGTTTGTACATGGATTTGTATTTCCACACCCGTGCTCCCTGTATCAAGTTAAAATTAAGGGCACATATTCTACAGCTGCAAGTGGTTTAGATGATCTTTGGAGTGAGTCACACATGAATTTCAAGCCTATGTTGCACCAGTATTTGTTCATTTTTTAACTCCAGGGAAGTGAAATGGTTTCTCTATACATTTGTTTTGCCATCTGTATAATGGATACTAAGACTTGCTTAATAATAAGCCCTAGCCTGTATCATTATTAGCTTCTGTTTTTCCTTCTCTTCTTTGCCTTCGTTTTCTACGTTAGCCTGGAACTATATTCATTGTTATTCATATGATGAAATGATTTGTTTAATTGCCTTAATACATTAGGTAATTAATTCTTTTTAGTGTTGAGCAAATTCCAACAATTTCCTGAGAAGAAATTATAATGAAGGTATATGTAGAAGAAATTAAAAGTTATATAATCTTTTTATTCTCACAGAGTTGTGAAAAATCACCTGGCTAGGCAATATTTGAAATTACAAGATTCTGAATTGCTCTCGTGCATTTAATTAGAAATAAATATGGATGTTGGGATGAGAAACTACACAGTGAAACTCATTAGCAGAGGTGGGTTATTTTGGGTGGGGGAACTTCCCAGTAGAGAATTGTGGGAACCACATCATCACCAAAGAGTTGGGCTTTACTGGGGAGAAAGCATGAAGAGATATATAATAAATCAGAGTCCCCTGATTCCAGGAAAAACAGTAATTTGTGGTGCTGTGAATGCATGACCTGTAGTTTCAATGTGGGAACTAGATGAGGAGGAAAATTATTATAGCCATCGCTAATTTAGGTTCACTGCATCAACTCCAGCTATAACTTAGCCCATTTAAATTTGGTAGTTAAGCAGAAGTGCGGATCAAAAGCAATGCTTGCTTTCATTTAATGATTACAGCATATATTAAAACCTGCCCACCATCTACCGTCTGGCACTTCACTTGCCTTTCCTCAGCCTTGTTGTACAGTGGTAGGTGAAGACTGATTCATTTTTCTCTTGAGCATCTGTATTATAAAGGATGTCCTTAAAATGAGCCAGAGTAGAGTGTGCCTCAGTGTATAAGCAAGACTTATTCTCTCCCTGTGCCTGGTGAGATACAGAGGTTCTTGAAAGAAATGCTTCTAAGACACGGTCTTAGTTCCCTGGAATAATGGCTAAGGAGAAAATGGTGTTTGTGGGATTCGGCACGAGGCAGGTGACAGGACCTCAGAGAAGTTGAGTCAGTAAGGATGGAACTCGAAAGTCTGGAGCAAGATACAACACAGGACAAAAACCAACTCTTCTAAATCCTTCTTAAATTCTGCAATTTGATTTGTGTTTTCACATATGACTTCTCTCAGTCCTCTGAATAACCCCAACAGATAGAGATTATTTTGACTTTACGGAGTCCTGCTATGTGCCGGGTACCGTTCTATGTGCTGAACACAACATTGAACCAAAAAAGACCTAAAATTCTCATCCAAGTGGAATTTATATTCCGACAGCCAGTTTTTGCCAAACCATAATACCTCCTTACCAGTTGAAATCTAAGTCTCTCCTTCTAGAGGGGACGCTGGGACAAGTTCTTTCTTTCTCGAATCAAAGCACCAGAGAGGATGTATGAAAGCACAGCAGGCGCTAATGCTCTCAGCCAAACCCTCATGAGACCCCTGGTACAGACAGCGACCGATTCTTAAATGAAGGAGGGATTTTCTCACTATATTTTTATCATATTGAGCCTGCTCAAAGCTCTGGAGTTTTTTTGTTTTTTTTATTTTTTTTCTTCCTAATAAACGTTTCTGGGCTCAAAACCAGACCCATTGAATCAACTTTTACCACACGTTCTGCTGTTCACAAGAATTCAAGAAAAACTGCCTCAGCTTTTATTGTAGCTACTTTAAATGAAGCGAATTTACTATTCTACCCCCAGCCCCTATTGTAGCTCCCAGCTTGAATAGCTGGGATTCCATCAACCCACTTGTTCCCTTCATAAAAGAGAATCAGAAAGAAAATGGTATGTTTTCCTCACGTAGAATATGCCCTCCTAAAAGCATCAGTTCTAGGAGTGAACGCAGCCCGTGCTTGATCTTTGACCTTTGGGGTCGTGGCTCTGATCTTCCCTCCTTGCCAGCAGACGGCTGCTGAGAATAAAGACAGTTTTCTGGCAATCACCAATGAAAAGGAAGTCGGTCTCATTTCATTTCCATTTTGAGGAGGAATGCTCAGATTTTTAAGTAGAGAAAAGAGGGGAGTGATGGTTGAGATCAAGGAAAAATAGAGAAAGGGGGTCAGCACACCCGTAACTTGACTCTGCAGTGCTGTCTGTAGCATTTGTATGCGGGAGGGAAGAGAAGTTGCGGGGTGAAATGACACTGACCTGCAAGGGCCCCACACACCCTTCCCACCGTTCTCTCTCACACTGCATCTGGCTGCATCCTGTCCGTCAGTCACTCTCTGCCTCCCAGTCCTCACGCCCAAGCCCATGGAGGTGGGACTGTAACTGAAGGTGTTTTGTTTGGTGGGCTTTGCTGTTTGGTCTCTCTTGTCCTAGAAGAGGGTCTGGCACCCAGGAAGGAAAAGGTCAATATTTGTTGACTGAATGGAAGTTGGGACAGTGACTTTTAAAATTACAATGATCGTATGTTAAATGTTTATAGGAGAGGGTAATCATGTTACTTTATCCATAGGGTTGTATAAATACGGAAGCGTGGCAGCTGAACGTGTTTTTTTCCCTCTCACCCGAGGATATTTTTTCATTGCTTTTAGAGAGAAAGGAAGGGAGACTGAGAAACATTGATGCAAGAGAGAAGCATCAATTGGCTCTTTCGTGTGCACCAGAACCAGGGAGCGCCCAACCTGGACTGGGGATTGTCTGTGCCTGGACAGGGTATCAAACCTGCAACCTTTCAGTTACTGGATGATGCTCCAACAAATTGAGCCACACCAGTCAGGACTGAAAGTGTTTAATAAACAGCAATATTTTTAAGACGATGATATTAGTGATGACACTCTGCTGTGGTAGGCATAGCTTATTAATGGAGTGAGGTTTGGGTTTGCCAGTAGGATTTAGCTTTTGATTTCGCTCTCCATTTGATTGTACTGAGAAAGACATATAAAGAATCCTCGGCCCTGGCTGGTGTAGCTCAGTGGATTGAGCACGGGCTGGGAACCAGAGGGTCCCGGTTCGATTCCCCATCAGGGCACATGCCTGGGTTGTGGGCAGGGTCCCCAGTGAGGGCCATGTGAGGAGCAACCATACATTGCTGTTTCTCTCCCTCTCTGTCTCCCTCCCTCCCCCTCTCTCTAAAATAAATAAATAAAATCTTAAAAAAAAAAAAAAA
>PVJI01006349.1:0-87326 GCA_004026765.1 Micronycteris hirsuta
TTACCATAGGTACTCTAAGCCATGCCTAGGCATTCCTGAACTTTACACTGTATTTCCCCACCGAGCTAACTGCCTCTTCATTTCCAAATTTGCCTCTGCCTTGGGGATCCTTGCAACACTTCAGATGCATTCACTAGATAATATGAGCTTCTGGGAATGTCCTTGAACGTAAAGGTGACAGCACAGAATCCTGTTCTCCTTCGTCATTGCAGGGCCTGGACCTGTGGTTCTCTCTGTTCCTCCGTCTCCTAGACCCTTCCCCATGTCCACCTGTCCTTGAGGTTTTGAAACAAGGACATAGCCACAGTCTTCTAAAATGCAGACTTCTTGAGATTTACCCAGAGCCCGCACTTAGTTTGTACGGAAAAGCACTGAGTTCATTCCTTCCAGCCAAGCTCAGCACATTCTCAGTACGAACAGCTGGGCTTCCTCTGGGCTATGCAGTTTACCTCTAAGAGATACACTTTTATCTGCACTTAGTTCACGGAAGAGCGCCCTGAGATGGTACGGTCACCTCCACTTACTCACAAGGAAAACAGCCAGGGATGGTTGATAAGTTCACGGAGTCCCATCCCCACGGTTGCTCAAGCAGGAGTGTCCTCAAAGGCACTGGACATCCCCGGAGGGCATATCCGGAGAGGTTCATCGAGTTCTCAGCCTCGGAAAATCTGGTCCCCTGAAGGGTTCCAGGTGGCGGGGGAGGGGTTGGGGGAGGACGTGTTGCTAGACAAGGAGGTAGAAGAGAGAATGGTGTGCAGTGACCTGAAACAGCCTGCTTTGGTTGGAAGGGACAGTGGGTGACACGGAGAGAGAGCTGGAGGAATGGGCACAGGCGGTGCCTGGCCGGGCCCTTAAAGGACTTTTGATGGTTTCCGACTTAATATTGAGGCTATTGTTTCATTGGAGGGTGTAGAACAGAGGGAGGGGATGCTTGGGTCAGCTTTCCATTTTAAAAAGTTTTGAGATCTAACTTTTTTTTAAAAAAGATTTTATTTATTTATTCTTAGAGAGAGGGGAAGGGAGGGAGAAAGAGAGGGAGAGGAAATCGATCAGCTGCCTCTCTCAAGCCCCTGACTGGGGACCAGTCCCACAGCCCAGGCCTGTGCCCTGACATGAGTTGAACCCATGACCTTTTGCTTTGTGGGACTAGGCCCAACCCCCTGAGCCATGCTTGTCAGGGTGAGAGCTGCCTTTTTAAAAGTTCAGCTCAGTGGCGGGTCTGGGAACGGACATCTGTGGGGTCAGGAGTGGACACAGAGATGGACAGGGAGCAGGGCGGGACCAGGCGAGAGAGACTGTTGGCTTGGATTCCGTTTGTGGTACGGGAGGTGGAAAAAGGTGAACAGATTTGAAAAGTATTATTTAAAGTACAGAACAGACTGATCATTTTAATGAAGGGTGGGAGCAAGTGAGAAAGAAGGAGGAACCAAGAAGGACTTGCAGTTTTCTGGCCTGAGCAATTGGGAACATGGAAGTGAGAGAGAAGGAGAAAATTCAGGAGCAGGCTGAGTCACAGCTGCGAGGAGGAAATTTGCAGGTAGGGAGATTAGTCAACAGGGTTACGTCTATCAGAAAGGCTTCTTAGGGTTTGGTCTCCAAAGGGACAAAGTGACCGCCATGCCTCAATCATGTCAGGCCGATGCTAACCCCTCCTTCCCACCCAGTCATCCTCATCTGACTTAAAAATAGGGGTCAGTGATGGGAAGTGAGTGCAAATGGAAAAAAAAAATTAAAAATAAAGCTTTATCCTAGGGTGTTTAAACACATGTACAAACTCACACATATAATATGTACATAAACAAATTACTAGAAGAAAATATACTCAGAAGTGCCTTCTCTGGATAGTGAGGTCATGAGAGAATTTATTTAGTATTCTCCAAAGAATTGGTGAGGAATTTGTATTAGTAACACCAAAAGGAAAAAAATCAGTGAAAAGAAAATTATAACTTCAAAGATTCCAAGAAGGTGGTAGTTGAATGCTGAGAACAACTTTTCCTTTTAGATAAACAGGTGCATTGTATCTATGACTCATCTCCTTCTAACCTGGAAACAATGATAAAGACTACCACTGTTGCAGATTATGATCAGCTATCAGAGTGAGCTGGCCTGATAATAATAATGGCTAATATTTGTTAAGGACTTACCATGCATGAAGGTCAGTTCTGTATATTTGCCATACAAACTTCATAAGAAACCAACGAACGTGGATACAATTATTTTTTTAAATGAAGAAGTTAAAGCATAGTGAAATGTCAAACAGAGGAAGATGAATTCTGTATTATCTCACTTTTGTGTGAAATAAAAAAAAACTCAAAGAAACAGAGAATGGATTGGAGGTTGCCAGAAGCAGGGGTAGGGCGATTGGTTGGGGGGTGGGGGTGGGGTAGAAAAGATGAAAGGATTCAAAAAATATAAGCTTCCAGCCATAAGATTAAATAAGTCCGGGGAACGTAATTCATGGTGTGGTGACTATAGTTAGCAATACTGTGTTGCCAGTTGAAAGTTGGACCTCGTGAAGTTGCTCCAGGAACTGATTACACTATCCTCGTTGTTTTGGATTCTTTTTTCTTCTTGTTTTTCTGCATGGTTGTTGTTTGCTTCCTTATGTCCCAATTATTGATTTGATTCTTGGTTTCATCCATTCTATCATCGTTTCCCTGTAAATTGTTCTTTATTTCAATTAGTGTATACTTTGTTTCTGGCTACGTCTTTTTTATGCTGCTGAGGTCCTCACTAAGTTCCTTGAGCATCCTTATAACCAGTGTTTTGAACTCTGCATCTGATAGACTGCTTATCTCCATTTTGTATAGCTCATTTTCTGGAGTTTTGATCTGTTCTCTCATTTGGACCATGTTTCTTTGTCTCCTCTTTTTGGCAGCCTTCCTGTGTTTGTGTCTATTTATTAGGTAGAGCTGCTTTGACTCCGTGACTTGGTAGTGTGCTCTAATGTAGTAGGTGTCCTGTGGGGTCCAGTGGCATGGCCTCCCCTATCAGCCAAGCTGGGTACTCGAGGTGCACCCTTCGTGTGGGCTGAGTACACCCTCCTCTTGTAGTTGAGCCTTGGTTGCTGTTGGCAGACCAATGGGAAGGGTTTACCCAGGCCAGTCAGATGCAATGACTGGCTATGATCACTGACCACCAGCCTCTGCCCCCCATGGAGGATCAGCTGTGCAGGGGCAGGGTGGTGGTGTTCCAACATGGTCTATAGCTGTCCACTGGGTGGGTTGGCCCTGGGGTTTCCCTGGTGGTGCAGGTCAAGGTCAGGCCCCACCTGTGTTTTCCTCAGGGCACCCTGCCTGAGCTGCAAAGCAATCTGAGATGACACTACTTGTGCTGGGCTTGGAGATTACCAGGTGAAGTCAAGCTGTGACTCTAACCTGGCTCCTGCTAGGGCTCACTGAAGCCAGCTGTTCCTTGTTTGATAGGATTTAAGAGCTAAGACCAGCCATTCTTATGGAGGAGCATCTTGGGTGGGCCCATAATTTGGGTGGGGTAGAGTCTCTAAATCTCCAAGGTGGGTCACGCAGTGTTAGCTAAGTTGACGGGGTCTCGGATATGACCCCAGCCTATCGACTCCGCTGGGGGAGGGCTCAGCAAAGGGACAATGACCTCTGCTTGCCCTGATGCCAGACACTTCAGTCTCTCTCTGTATACTACTGGTGCCCTTCAAGCTGCCACCCCAGTGCTGGAGCTCAGAGGGAGCGAGTCTCAGTAGGTGAGTCCGTGTGAGGGTTCCCCAGGAGGAATGGCTTAGGGCTCCAGCAGCCTCCACCACCAACTCAATCCCTGCTAGTTCTCACAGCCACCTGCTGTGGGGACTTATCCTCCCGGCACTGGAACCCTGGGCTGAGGGGCCTGGTGTGGGTCTGGGTCTCCTCACTCCCAAGATCTCTCTCCAGAATTTTGTCCATGTGGGTGTGGGACCAGCCCGTTCCTTGTCCACACCCCTCCGACTGGATGGATGTGCTTTTCTCAACTCCATAGTTGTCAGACTTCCATTCAACTCAATTTCTGCCGTTCCTGAGTGACGGTTGTCCCATAGTTCAGTTGTGATTTGGTGTGGTTGTGCAAAGAGGCGGGCCATGTGTGTCTGTGTTACCACCTTGACCAGAAGCCGAGAGTAGACCTTAAAAGTTCTCGTCATAAGAAAAAAATACTTCTAACTACCTTATTTTGTCATGTATAATGCAGACCCACATTTTTGGCCCAAAATTTCAGGGAAAAAATCTTTCATTTTAATTTTTAAATTCAATTATTTATTTATTTATATTGGATATAGAAATATCTAAATATTTAGATTTATTATTTATATTTCTATTTGTGTTTTGGATTATACAGGAATTTTAGCATTTATTTTTGAACATGTAATGATACAAGAAATTTTATGTAACAAATACTTACAAAACACAAGAACAGACACAAGGTATTTCAGGTACTACCTTTGTATAATGCACACCCTTATTTTTCCCTCAACAATTTGGGCAAGAAAAGTGCACATTATACACAGCAAATGTGAGATGCTGGACCTTAACTAAACTTAGCGTGGTAATCATTTTGCAATATAAACATATATCCAATCATTATGTAGTACATCTTAAACTAATACAAAGTTATATGTCAATTATATCTCTATAGAACTGGGGAAAACCAAAAACAAACCCAAAATCCTCACAAACAAAACAAAAAATAGAATCAAATAAATAAATTAAAGACTAGCTAGGCTGTATAACTCACATAGGCTCACAGAGAGTAAACGAAAAAGCCGAGACTTAAATCTAACCATCTGGCTTCAGGGCCCACTGTCTTAACTACTGTACTATTCTACTTCTGCAAGACGTTTGCCTGAGACCCTCAGTAGACCCACGCATAGTTGATGAGTGCCAGGGCATTGGGATACCTCCCCTTAAACAGTGCCTCCCCTGGCGGTGGAGATGCTGAGGGCAGGGCAGGCTGTGGCGGGAGCCTGTGCAGAACGCCACGCTGCATAAACACACACAAGGGGCACCTAACTCTGTCTGGAGGGTCTTCCTGGAGCAACCAATGCAAACCCAGTTAAACCTTAAAGCAAGAGTAGGGGCTATATCCCTATCTGTGCTGTAACCGAAGGAGAGAATTTCAAGTTAGCTAGAGAAGCTGACACTGGTGGATCTGATCACAGCTCAGGAAAACGTCCTGTTGGTGGTGAGGGGCACCGTGCTGATGGCTGTCCCACTCTGGAGTTTGTCACGTGTATTGGAGATATGGTCTATTTTTGAATGCTAAGGTAGGCAGACCCTGCTTCTCTGACACAGACTTTCCTATGATCAAATTTGTCAATTTGAAATGTTTGATCTTCTCATTTTACACATGAGAAAATGGAAGTCCAGAGCAGATTAGTAATTTTCCTGAGACCACGGGACTACTGCCTAGAAAAGCGGGTCTAGAACCTGAGCTTCCAGTCAGGCCAGCCGGTCTGGCCTGACTCAGCCCCTTCGCCTTCGGGGCATAGTTCCATCTGCTCCTGGACTCGCAGCTGCTGAGTCAGCACAAGCAATTGCCCTCTGGAAACTCATGTAGCCCAGCCTGCAGAAACATCGATTGCCCCCCATAATGTAGAAACACAGTGATATTTCTTATATTTTTATCCATGAATCACCAAGAATTTAGTGACTAGTGTTTTAGTGCTCAGTGGCACACGGTTTCCAGTTCTAGTAGGTGAATTTCCAGCAAGTTCTCTACCAGTCAGTGGGTCACAGCCGTGCCCTTTCCTAGAAGGTCTAGAGGGTTGGAGGTAACCAGGGGTCTTCCTCGAGCACCCTATCTCAGCTCCAGGGTAGTGACTGCTCCTTATGTCCATTCCTGTATTCTTTACTGTTCCTCTTATGTCTTCCTAGCCAATCCCTCAGGCAATAATGCTTTATAGTAAATGCTCTCTGTTCAAATTACTGCGTGTTTTCTCTTTCCTGCTTGGACTCTTGATTCACAACTCTCAGAAATTTCTCTATTAACCAGACAGAGCTGCTTCCCTACAGGAGAAAAGATCATGGCCCTCCCAGGAACTGTAGGTCAGCTGCACAGGCTACGGGGAGGACCCATGTCCTTGTAGATTAGCCGGGAGTTCACAAAGGAGCGTGAAGAATGAACATTGCCTCTTGGATTTTCCCTGAGTTCCCCAACTCAAAGGGCAGAAAGATGCTGGATCATATAGACATATAACACGGTTGGTGGTGGTGAGGAATGCAGGCTTGAATATACAGTCGTTGGCTCTGCCTGGGGAAGGAGGACTGGACAGTTACATGGGAGGAGACTCTCGAATCGCAGAGGTTGACTGAGGCTTTGCCAGGCAGGTGGTGGGAGCCATTTGCCAAGCAGAAGCAACAGGACAGACAGACAGAAGCCTTCAGAGTCACTCTCAGGGAATTGCCAATGATATGGATGGCTGGACAATCATGGAAGCCCTTGCGGAGGGGTGTGACCTTATCCTGAACTGTTTTAAATAGAGTATGCAGAAGAGTTAGAAATGATGTCTCCAGGACCCCGTGTTTGCAGGAGATGAATTCTTGACCTAGGACAACACCAATGGGAATGGAAAAATTGAGGTTAAAGAGTTTATTTATTTATTTTTATGGGAAGGGGGGAGAAAGCGAGGGAGAGAAACAATCTTCGGTTGCCTCTCAGAGACTGAACCCGCAAGCAACCCAGGCATGTGCCCTGACCGGAAATCGAACCAGCGACCTTTCAACTTTGCCACACCTGTCAGGATGAGAAATAGAGTTTAAAGAAGACTAGAAAATCAGGTGGAGTGGCAAGATTTGGGGGCTGTGAGGGATAGTTTTGAAGAACAACTGTGATAATAGTCGTGAAAGCACACTTTTTGAACACTAATATACTGTAATGAGGTATCCTTACTGCACTCGATTCGAAACTCGAATAGTGAGGCTTGATGCTTCCAGAGAACAGACCTGCCCTGACTGTCGGGCCTGATGGCAGTGCAGCGGTGGCAGCACCCACCGTGCCAAGAGGAGGTGGCCTTACTGTCCTTTATGCTTCTCAGCCTCCCTCCGACTCCCTCCCTGACCGTCAGTCGTGGACTCAAACAACTTTGTGTTTTATAGTAAACAAGAAGCATTACACAGAAATAGCTTTTACAACCAGCCACTCAAAACAGCAGACTACTGGTGGACCATTTTGAAGCTGGATTATAGACTCCATGCCATCCTTTCCCAGAAGAAACAGGCTCCCAGATCAGCGAAGCCTGAAAGCAAGTCAGAGAGAGAACTGTGAGCAAGTGTCCTGGAAAACAGTAGTGTGGGGTATAAATCGGCAGATACACTTGTTGACTAGCATTAGAAAGAAATGAATAGTCCAGGGCGCTTGTAACTCAAAGAAAATCCCTACAAAAAAGGCTCAGAGTTCTAAGATGCTCCTATAATCCCTACTCAACCAGCCCCTGCCTGGACCAGGGCCCTTCTGCTTCTTCAACAAGAACCTTTCTCATTTTAGGGCCGGAAATTTTTGTCTCATAGGTGAAAAGTCTTGTTACACACCTCATTCAAAAATCTTTTTATTGCATGAGGTTGTATGAGTAACTGTGATAATTCTGAGACCACCCATTGCATCATCGGCAGCATGATTAGATTTGGAAGCAACACTAAATTCCTTGCTGTGAATACTTGAAGTATTGCTCACATCCTGGGCTGGTCTTGCTTGTCGTGGTCTATAGCTATGGCCGTTTCCATAGAGACGGCAAGGTCTGTGCTTTCCTGACATCATAGCTCCTTAGTGATAATGTTCTCTCATCGTTAATGCTATTTACCTCACATTCCATATCTGTAAGCCCATCGAAGACAGTGTGGTTCTCAATATTCAGTGCCTGCAGGGGTTGGGGAATGCCCCTGTGCCTCCCGGGCACCCCCTTTTCCATGTCTCTGAGCTTAATGGGAATGCAGATTCACAGTGACGATGGAGGAAGGGAGTACGAAGAACAGGTGAGAAGGACAATACTACCATGGGACAGGCTGCATACTTGTTTCTAATCTAAGATACGGCTGACACCCAGGGTATAAAACACTGTGGTCCTGCTTTCCACTTGCCATGGAGGTAAACTCAAGCTTATCCCAAGAAAGAATCTCCTTAATTTTCTGTATAATTATAATAAAATTCTCCATGAGTAAAGTAGACTTTTCAAAGATCAGTTTCCCTTACAGGAGTTAACAAGCTAGATTTTTGTGTCTGCTTCCAGCCTGGCTGACACTTTTCATGTAGGGAAAATAATATTCTTTCTCTTTTAGTAAAAAGTCCCTTGTGGTCACTGAATGGTAGTGTTCCATTCTTTTACTTTTCAATTCAACTTTTATTTGAAACTCTCCCTGTTCATTTTAATTATTGATTTCTTTCAGAGTACCCGAATTCTCTTCTGAGCATCTCAGAAGCACTATTTCTGACAAAGCTTTAACCAATGCTACTGTTCCCTCTCCTACCTAACGATTTGGCAAGACCAGCATCGATGAGTTCACGTTGTTTCACAGCAGAAAGAAGTACTTCCAGGTGTTGTGATGAAGCAGAATCTCTTACCTGTAGGCGCAAAATAGAGGCTTTGCTCTTGAAATGCACATCAAAATGGGGTGAGCGATAGCAGCAGCGACACAAAGGGACTTTCAGGTGACCTGTAAAATGAGTCACTGCTTGGCCACCGACTTTGCAAGCAGAGTCAGTGAGGCAGAGACTACCTGGGCATGTAATTATGACGGTTAGGAAAGGACTTACTAGACACAGCACTAGATTTCTGTCCTTTTTAAAAAGTATCACTTAGAAACATGGCATTAAAATTCTTTAATGGTTTCCCAAACCATTAAATGGAATTTCACCATGAGATGGAATTTCGTTGGTAAGAAGGTTTAAAGAAAACAAAAGTCTCCGATCTCATTAACTCCAAATTTGATTCAACACTTTCCCCTTCCTTAGTAGAAACGATCTCAAGATTAAAAAAGTTTTAAATCTGTGTACATATTATGGGGATGTGATTAATCATCTCTACATCACGTAAATCCCAGCAAGACACTGGGTCAAATTATTTCATCTTACTCATGACCCTTTTACCTCACCAGTTTCGCTAGGTTTCCTTTTTTATTTTTTCATCCTTATCCCAGGATACTTTTTTCCCCCCCACCACTTTTAGAGAGGAAGGGGGAGAGAGAAATCAATGGGAGAGAGAAGCATGGATTGGTTGCCTCCTATACGTGCCCGGGCTGGCTCAAGGACCGAACCTGCAACCCAGGCATGTCCCCTGACCGGAAAACAAACACGCGACCTTTCAGTGGCAGGATGATACGCCAACTGAGCCAGAGCGGCCAGGGCCATTGCTTGATTTCTAAGTTAGCCGAGCTGAGATGAAATCAATGCGCTCCTACTGCATGACTAGGACCGCTTTGAAACTATGTAATTACAAACCTCAATTGCGGATTGTGAATTGTGCTCACTATCATAAATGCCATTAGCTTGGTCTCAAATTCTTTCAGCACCGGGGGGGGGGGGGGTGTAAAAATGCCTTGTAAGTAAGTTTCACTGCTATATGTCTGCTATTGATTACCTGCAGCAATTATAGACTTGAATGGGCTCCCAAACAAGATACAGAACCTAGGGAAATGCCAATGTTTTGTGGATCTAAAGGAATTTTAAAGAAAAAAGTTTTTATATCTATGGATTAAAAAGATTTTAAAATCACGCAGTTGCAGGCTGGATTTTATAAATGGGTACAGACCTAATCTGTTGCGGGAAAAGTATTTTGAATAGTTATTTACTCTAAATTTTATTACTTGCTACAGAGTGAATTTAAAACACTCGATGATGTTCTGAAGCCTAATTTGACCCTTTCTGCTCTGTGCATTCCCAGTGCCCCCCACATCCCCTCCCCCACAGTGAACCTCTTCCCTCCTACTTCACCAGAGTCTGGAGATAGTAGGCCCACTTAAAATTGATGTAAAGTCTTCTCATCCAGGAAGCTCCCCAGACGAGACTTTGGTCACTTACTTTTCAATTATAAATACACATCAAAAAGTCTTGTGATTTTTTTTAAAAAAGGGCTCATTGCTTTCTCTTTTAATGTACAGCGTCTGTCACCCCCATATAAGCAATTTTCTTTGGAATAAGTCTTTGGTATGTGGAAACTCATGTCTCTAATGATACACCCTATTATTCCACCGGCATCCAAGCTTGATTCATGAACTTAAATCCACTTTAGCCGTTTTCATCAAGTTTCTTTGTTCAATCTCTTTAGACAACCAACATGGTTTGCTATTTTATAAACTCCAAATTTGAGAGAAACAGAAAACTGCCTCTCTATGTACCTATAACAAATTTAGAAGCGCCAATCAAGTTCTTGTTTATAATTATCTAAAAAAATAGATGCTTTGATCATTATAATTTCCCTGCTATGCATTTCTGGATGTTTATAAATGAACTGAAGAGCGGTGGGAAAAGATCCCAGGGGCCCTTACCAAGTACAATAACTCTCTGTAATTTGCTGAAAGCAAGTGGTATTCATTTACTCTTTTTCTTGAAGTTCGTGACAAAAGCAAACAGGTAGATTTTTGTTAAGAATCTTCAGGTTGTTCGATCTAAAGGCTTTGAAACTTGATAAATGCATACGTCAGACTAAAGAAATAAGCTTTTGAGACAAAGGCATGGGAAAAGAAGCTGGCTTTGCACAAACTGCGAGCTCCGTCCCTCTGTTTATTTTCAGGCAATTGTTACTGAGGTTGCCAAGGAGATGGAAAAGAACGATCACTAGCATTGGGACGCACGTATGAAGACGCAGTGAAGGAAAAAGAGAATTTAGGACTCATGGAAGGGCACCGCTCTCTCCCTTCCTGGAGTTGGGTTAGTAAATAGGGGTATCCAGCTAAGCGGTTCCACTCTGGGTGCTGCTGGTTTCTAGAAATGTTCTCCCTGCCGCTTCCCAAAAGTAGCCGTTAGTACACTGGCTGGCAAATGATTAATTCTGATCCCCTGGGACTTTGCATGCCTGCTGGAAGTACCACGGGCTTCAGTCTTGCAATGGAAAAAGTACAAAAGTCACCTTAAGTCTTACAGTGCAGCAATTTTAATAGTCCACGCTAACATAGGGAGGACAGTTTCGGAGGTCAACATTAAAAGCAATCTTGCCTGACTTCGCATGCTTCTACTTAGAATGTTTCCAGTTCGTTCTCATCCCCTCCCTCGAGGTGTGAGTCTACAGCAGTCTCTCTAAAGTGCATTTCTCAGGCATTGAAAACGCGGTGATTGCTCTCCAGCAGCGAGTTCTTAATTAGGGCCCTGCTTCCTCTGGAGGGGCTGCCCCGCTCCAGGTGAGCTGCCATCTCTTAGAGAGGTGCCTCTCTCACTCCCACAGGTGACCCAAGGGGTGGAGGCCACAGAATAGCTTTGTGAAGATCATAATTATGCCAACTTCCTCTGTGGCGGGTGTCTTCTCTTACGGCAAATACATATTTCATGCATCCTTGAGTCGTAAAATGTTAACAACTCAATTGATACTTCCATTTCCAGGAAAATGAAATCGCGGAGGCCTTGGGTGGATACTCTGAAACTGGTGGGAGGAGACACCGTGTGCAGGGGCAGGCCAGAATTCTTGGGTTTATAACTGGGGGCTGGGGAGAAACAGCGGGGAGAGAGACAGTCAGCTCTGGCTACTGCTTGTCGTCCTGGGGGTCACCAGGGAAGCCAGCCTCCTCCTGGGACCTGACTCCCTCGGGGAGCAGAGTGGCGCGAACTTTCCTCTTCTCCTTAAAGCGCCCAGAGCGCGAGATCTTCAAGTTGCGGCGGCTGTGGCCCGATTTCTCCACGCAGAACTTCTCCGGCTTATGGGCCTCGCCTGTGCCCGAGAGGAGATTGGGGTGTTGATTCTCCTGGGCGCTGTTAGTCCAGTCCAGGCTCGGCGGTGCGGGAGGCGCGGGCGGTGCTGGCGGCGCCGGCTCCCCGGGGGCGGGCTGGGCTGGAGGCTGCATCCCCACCGTGGCGTCCTTGCTTTTCTTCCTGCTGTTCGCTAGCGATTTCCACCAAGGGCCAGAGCTGCCCGCGGCGCTGCTGTCGGCCATGGCCCACCGCTGAGGGGCCCTGGACGCCGCGCGTGGGTAAGGGCCTCGGTCGCAGCAGTCTCTCTGTCTCAGTGGTCTCCGGCGTCCCCTCTGCTGCTTCTCCGCTTCGCGCAACCAGGCAGCGGGGTGGGATCCAAGGCAGCGATCTGTGCTCGGGAAAACAAAACTTGGTTACTGGGTTTGTCGAAGTCACGCCTCCGACCCTTCAATCCCGTTTCTTCTCTTTTGCTCAGGGCGACACAGGATCCGCCGGGGTCTTAGCGCTCAGGGCCGGGAATCCAGAGATGCGCAGCCCTCAAAAGGCACCGCCGCACCTGCAAGGGCACAGGCAGACGAGTGGCCGCCGCGGCGCCACCGTCTGGTCACAAGACTGAGTCTTGGCACTCCTTGGCCTCAACTGGAGGCACAGCAGCAGTGGTCAGCGCCCGAGGGCCACCCAGGGGATATTCCAAGGCATCTGGATTAACTGGGTCTGAGAGGGAAAATGGCCTGTCTTGTCACTCGGCCTGATGGTGGACAGATGGCCCGAGGTGACCCGCCCGGTCCAGAAAGGCACCCTGACTTTTGATGAACTCCTGGAAGGAGGGAGCCCAGAAGCAAGTGCGTGCCCGCTGTAGGTAAACCATGAATATTAGACCCCGTCCGAGGTTTTGCTCCACGGACTTCTGGCCCAGGATCCTTTTCGATGCGATTCTTTGGGGTATTTTACAATCCAGGCAGAGTGAGGGACAAGCTATGGTGTTTTATTTTGTTTCTTTTAAATTCTGCGTTTACCAAATGAAAACGAAAATTCTGCTTTTGACGTAACTTCTGTCTCGTGACTTTCAGAGGACTATGACTAGACTTGGCTTCCCTGGGAACCCACCGGCCCGTTCGTCCTTTTACCCCCCAGAGACTAGCCTTGCGTCTCTTCGAAGCCACCCCCGATAATGGCTGTGATGAGGCCAAGCAGCAAATGTCCTCTTCCCTTAGCTTAGTTCTGTATTAAAATATGCCCCAACTCTGTTTATACCAAGCAACTAAGTCTGGGGAATTTTAGTTACAAATTAAAGGCTTCTGTTCTTTTCCTTGCGCAATTCCCTCCTGCAAGGAGAAAGCGCCCAGGAACTCCAAACCAATTTGCGTCTTCCCAGCTTTAAAAAGCGCACTCTGTGGAGCGACAAGGGTGTTACCAGCACCTGGGGTCCTAATATATCTCGGCAGCCAGGGTCCTCTGCCCACGGCCTGGGCTGGGTCTGTCCGGCACTACCTCCAAGAACGCACAGGATTCGCGAGCGCGGAGGCTCCTTCCCACCCACGCGCCCAGCGTTCCCGGCATTTGCTTGCGCGCTGCGAAACTTCAGGCGACTTTGCTGTTGGAGGTTGTGGTCCCAAAACCCAGGAGAAAAAGCCTGAGCACCTACGCAAGGCGGCGTGACCGCCCGCCTGGCCTTCGCTGTGAGCAGAGACCATGGCACCGCCTCCTCCTCAGGACGCCCCGAGGGCACACTCCTGCAGCGACTTGAAAACAATAGAAAAAATGGCCAAAAGTTCTTTCCGTACCCACACCCTCAGGCAGTTTGCCTTTGGCTGTACAAACATCCTGCTCCCTCCACAGATCGGAAAAGCACCCCCAAGATATTCACTGCTGGTGGTGGTGGTGGTGGGGGGGGGGGGGTCCTGATGCTACTTTCTATCTTCTACCTTACACTTCTCTGCCGTCACTTCCTTACACTTCTCTGCCACAGAAGGGCTTTGCACGAATTTCTCAAGGAAAAGGTTGCAAATTGCTCAAAGTTACACAGAGCGCCAGCAACTCGCAACTTCTCCTAGGGCACCGGGCGGGGAGCCCCCGCCCCGCAGGGTGACACCCGAACGGGCTCTCTCTGGGCCACTGTTGAACCAACCTGATCGCTCACCTGCTCAGCACCCCGCTGATCCGCACCCAGCTCGCCAGCAAGTACGCGAAAGGGTGCGCTCAGGACACCCTGGAGGCCGGTGCGGCGTCCCTCCGCGCGATCCTGGGAGGTTGGCTTCTTTCTGGAAGGAATGCTAGCAGCCCGGCTAAGCCGATTGCTGCTGGTGGTCTCCAACTTCTGCGGGCTGCAGCGGCGGCCCCGGGCTCGCAGTGTGGTGGGCTCTGGACGGAGGGGCTAGGCTCGCCGCCCCAGGCGAATGCGCAGGGCTGCGCTCTCGGTGAGTGGCTGTTCAGTCTCCGGAGCGTCCCTCTTCCCCACCAGCACCGCCCGGGAGCCGCCAGGAAATGGGATCTCAGCCGCTCACTTTGATGCTTTGACTCTTCCTACGCGTCAGTCCACGCGGGAAAAGACATCTGCCCACCTGCTGGTCCTTCGCCAAGTGATTGGAGAAACCTGAACCCCGCGGCGAAGGGGTGGGGTAACCCAGGAGGCGGCCCCCGCTGCCACAGGTGCAGGTAGGAACTTTGCGTTTCCGCCCTCCGAGGGACGAGATTGGACCAGGTCGCGGGCGTGGCGCCAGCCTTGCGGTGTCTGATTGGAGAACGGCGCTGCTTCGCGCTGCTCGCGGTCCGACTCTTTCTGGAAGAAGAAACGGCTGCCGGGAGACCGTGGCCGTAGGTGGGCTCCGGTGGATAAATGTCACCGCAGCTCCCTCTTCCCCTAACCCGATTTCTTTTCCCCCTTCCTCTCCGGGTCCCCAACCGTGGCCGCTCAGCTGCGATCGCTAGTTTTGTCAGCGCACTGAAGGCGCTTCATTTCGAGGCAGAACGTTGCAGTCTAAAGCGCTCTATTAACAAGTTCGCTGCGTGCCAGCAGGCGCTGCTCCAAGCGCTTCTGTGGATAAACTCACTTATTACTCACAGCGACTCTGGGCGGTGGGTACTAGTAATACCCTCACTTGACTGGCAAGGAGACCCTAGCCCGGAGAGCTTCAGTGGTTGCCCGGGGTCGCAAGGCTGGTAAAGGGCAGAATTCGATCTGAACCCAGGAAGTCTGGCTCCAGCTCCTGGGGTCACAACCTGCCTGCCTTGGGCTGTTTACGACACTACCTGAGAACGTGACTTCCCTCAGGTCTCTTCCAGAGCACAGGCACCCCGCCTGGCATGTACAGACCCAGCCCGGAGGCGCTGCAGTGAAACACGTCAAAGTTCAAGAGGTTTTAGGGCATGTTCACTAATGAAGGGAGAGGTGCAGTCTGCTTCATCTTCCAGGATGCTCTGTTTTTTCCCCCCAAAGAACTATTTTGATGGCCCTTGAGCTCATGTGTAATTCCTCTGAAGGCTGAGCGTGGAGCAACCAATGGCTGAGCATCTTTGTTCTGGGGACTTCCTGAAGTATAAAAGTAGTGAAAGACAGAACTAATAGAAAGAAATTTTGTACAGAGTATTCCAATGCATGAAATCTGATAAAACTATGAATGTATGGTTAACTGCTTAGTTTAGCATTCTTGTGTCTTTGAATGACAGGCGCAGCAATGTGTATTTGACAGTGGTACATTTTCATATATTATTGAGATGCATTTTAGGGAGTCAGCGTTTGATGCTAACCCTGGACTGAGCAGAGATGGGCCGCCAGCTGTGAGGGAGGATGGGCCAAGTCATCAGAGTGCCGTCTCTGTACAGAAATCAGTGGACCAAGAAGGACTGTACCATCGCCTTAGGAAGTTGGGGAGCTGGGTGGCTGCATTGTTGACCCAGTGGCTGAAAGACATTTAAGGAAAAAAAAAATTAGTATTGCCAAATGTCTGGCTCCTCATCTAGCGAGATTTAACAAAGTAGCCAATGTTTCCTTAATAAATGATCATCTACTAACTGCTGGAATGAAAAATATTTTCTCCCATCCCCCCTATTTATATCGAACAAATTTGATATTTCTGTTATGTTGTGTTAACCTAACAATCACACCTTCCCGATAAGGCTTGCAGGCAATAAAATTTAAATGGTGACCTGAAAGCAAGAGAAAACTCAGGCAGAAGGGACTAGGGAGGTAGAGAATGGGTGAGCATTCCAGACAGAGGGCAGAGCGTGTGCAGAAGCCTCGGGGCGTGCAGGAGCTTCGGGTTTTTGAAGAGCAAAGAAAAGGCCAGTGTCATCCGAGTGCACAGAGGGAACTGAAGCTTTCTGCAGGATATGAAGCCGGAAAGGAGGGTGTTGTGACCAGGCCACTCAGGACCTTGTCACTCATGGTGAGAGCTGTTCACATAATCCACTGAAGAGGGAATGACATGATAAGTTTGCATTGAAAATAGCGCTGTAGTTGTCCAGAGTGGATGGTAGAAGGGACCAGAAGGGCCTGCAGGGAAACCAGGGAGGACCTGTTGGAGGAGGTTCAGTGGGATATTTCAACGGCTTGTGTTAGATTAGTGTCACTAGTGAGACGAAGAGAATTGGATACAAAAGAGATTTTGGAGGTTGAAACCGCAGGGCACTATTTCACGTACTTCATACACACGAGGAGACTGAGTTAAACTAGAGGCTTAAAAGGGAGACACTTTCATAGCCTTCCTGGTAATTAGGAGCATCCATGGGCTCCAGTTCCGACTTCTGGGGCTATAGAGACTTCTGGAAATGTTTCTTCCCTGGATAAAAGATAGAAACTTCTGAGAGAACATCCCTTGCTATACCCTTGAGTCTTACATTTAAGCACAGGGTGAGGATGTGATGTCTGGGGCTGCAGCTGCCATCTTGCAACTGGGAGGCAACAGGCATGGGAATAAAGACCAATATGCTAGGGATGATGGCATGGGAGTGCAAGAAGCGTCCAGGTCCTTGATGATACTGATGAGCGCCTGAAGGAACCCTCCACACTGCTAGTTCAATGAGATAATACATATTTGTATGAGTGACAGATTTAACAGTTTCCTCTTACTATTGCAAAAAAAAAAACCTTGATTCAGTCCCAGTTATAGCAAAAAAAAATGATATTGCTCAAGTGGGAAGAAAATGTCATGTTGTCACATTTTTTTTTATTTTTTATATATATTTTTATTTTTTTTTAAGTTTTCTTTATTTATTTTTAGAGAGAGGGTAAGGGAGGGAGAAAGAGGAAGAGAAACATCAATGTGTGGTTGCCTCTCACATGGCCCTCACTGGGCACCTGGCCTGCAACCCAGGTATGTGCCCTGACTGGGAATCGAACTGGGACCCTTTGGTTCCCAGCCCGTGCTCAATCCACTGAGCTACACCAGCCAGGGCTATGTTGTCACATTTTTTTTCTGACCAATCTAAAACGTTCTTTATGGAAGGAGGATTTAGTGAAATGTTTAAGTTGTAAGGAGGCAGGAAATGCATCTGTACAATAAGGCAAGGAGTTAACGGAGTAGGCAGATGAAAGTGTGTGGACAGTGGAGGGATGAACATGCTGGGTAGGCCCCAAAGGTGAGAGTCATCAGATTATGAGATAACACAGAAGTGTGACTTTTAAAGGCAGAGATTTAAATCAAAACTGCTAAGACAATTTTTCTTTATTTTTGAATCTACAACAGTTTTAATCTATTAAAATTTTCATAACCACCCCCATACAAAAAAAAAAAAAGAATGCCCCAAGAGCAGAAAGCAAGCTCACACAAAGAGGGTTAGTGTTAGACAGACGGAGTCGTCTTCTGTTTCCGTTGAACTGGGAGCCCCACCGCCTGGCTCTGTAAAGGGGACCTGGGCTCGTCCTGCGCTTCCGGGTTGGCAAGGTGGGCCTCTACGGGGCAGACACCTTTGAAGTGGATTCACCTGTCCAGTGGGCAGTAGGTGCCTTTGCATGTTACAGAATTTGCTCATACTGGGCAGTGCTTATATTTCTTAATAATATTTCATGTTGTCGTTTTCTGTCTTTCAAAATGTATTGATGGTTTGAATAAAGACACTTTACTTCTTTTTCTTTTCTTTTTTTTACTTATTAAATTGCTTCTTTTTCAGGTGACCCTTCAAGTGGAATAAATGATTACACTCCAAGACAATGTGGAATGAATTTCTAGAGAGCAGGGTTTGCATACTAGAAATTAAAATAAAAACTTTAGAGCTTATAGTTGGCATTTGCAATGCTAGCAAACCTAGTATTGCATAACTCTGATTAATATTTGGGTGTTGGTCCTTTTATTCTTTTTGCCCCTATTTTCTTTTCTTTAAATTACTTTGTTGTTCAATTACAGTTGTCTGCATTTTCTCCCCTCCCCTCCCATCTATTTTCATTTTTACTCCTTTTATCCTCACCCGCCCCTTCCCTTCCCTTCCTTCATCCCCTTCCTTAATCCCCTTCTTTTCTGGACTCTCCCATTCTTTGACAATTAGATATGTATCTCCATGGCCTTTTCCTCTGTAGTCACCAATGTGCTGTTACTTTCACATTTCTTGTCTCCTTTCTGTGTATTCATTCACATCAGTGTTATTAGACTTAGTTTATAAAATTTATTTGTTATTGAGATCACACTGGTTAATAATATGTAAGTTTTAGCACCCATGCCTGAACTTGGAATCTATTTTTTGTAGCAGCTCATCCCGTACCATGTCAGGTTAATAGAATGCATATCTAGAAGTACAACAATTACAGTTTCAAAATATTACTAATTATTTCAGTTTTATACTTGATTTAAGCCAGGCCGATCTGTCCAGTGCAGCCTCTCTCTGAAACTGAGTCAACACCAGCTGGCTCTTCCTCACTTCCTATTCCCACTCTGTCTGTGGTCTTGTTTCTTGGTATTCTTGGATACTAGTGTATGCTCCTCATTTTTCTTAAAAATTACTTGTAGGAAAATCTAAGACCTAAAACAAAGGTAATTTAATCTGGAAGGGATGTTCAGAAGTTTAGGAGCACTACCAGGCAGGACCACCCACCTCAAGTTCTCGGCTGGAGGATGTTTTTGGACAATGAAAACAAGAGACCCACGTGAGCACCTGCCCATCGTCACAGCCCCTGGAGACAAGCCCGTTTGTTCTTTCCTGCTATGCTCCCCCGGCCCCCGCCCCGCCATCTTTCCTGTTCCCAGGTGACCTACCTGCCTACGCAGACCCGGGGGCAGAGCATGGGTATGCCTCGCCCCTGAGCGGTGGCAACCTTGTGGTTCCAATCCTTTGGGGCCTCCAGTGGACAAGAGAAGAATCTTCTATTATGACTCTCCTGGAGGTGAACCCTCTCGGCTTAAAATTCTGTCCCCTTTGCTCCAAGAGGCGAGCAAAACTGGTTGTTTCGGTGCCCAATTGTTTTCAACGGGAGATTTCATCCACATAATTTCGCCTACCACTGACAGGAATGGGTGGGTTTTATATTTGAATTGTTTGCTTGGTGTGGTGTTTGTCCCCTGAACCAGACTATAGTTTTCTATTTATTTGTTATACAACACTTCCTATGGACCAAGTACAGTTCTAATCGCTTTATAAATATTAACTTAGTTAATCCTCCTAAAAGCTCCCTGAATTAGGCACTATTATTATTATAGATGAGGTAGTGGAGATATTAAAAACTTAAGTCACTTGCCCAAGGTCACACAGCTTCAGAGCCAGCATCAGAGCCAGCATGTGACTCCAGGAAGACTGGTCTCTGAGTCCAGGGACCCAACTAATCCTTGTGCTGTGTGTCTCTCCAAGAGCATGAGGATGTGTCACTCATGTATCTGTAGGACCTGGCAGGTTGTCCAGCAATAATAGCTTTCAGGATTATTGAGTGACTGACTGACTGACTATCCGATGTATAGGTGTGAACGCTTTGACTTGCAATAGGATTGCCTTGTCAAACGAAATGTAATAAAAGTGGCAATGAAATATTGCTCTGATCCATCATTACTTGTAACAATAGCTTCATTTTCTTTAATTCTGAGATGCGAGTCCAGTAGGTGGGCCAAATTATCTGATAAATGTTTGTTTTTGCAAGAACATTATTACGCTGTGATATTTGAAGGGGACGGAGTCAAGTGGTGGTGCATGGGGAGGGATAATGTAATGACAGAGGATGGCTGCTGTGACTTTATTCAATATTTTACTGAGGGAATAAATAAATGATCTAGAGGACATGACATCTTGGAACAAGACTCCACAGCATGCCCTGGCTGGTGGTCAGTTGGTTGGAGCATCATCCTGTACACCAAAAGATTGTGGGTTCAGTCCCCTGTCAGGGCACATATAGGAGGCAACCAATTAATGTTTCTCACATTGATGTCTCTCCTTCCCCCTACCTCTCTCTCAAGACCAATAAAGACATACCCTTGGGTGAGGATTAAAAAAAAAAGACTCCACAGCACGTCTTGACTCCCTCAGGAAACAAAGATAATTCAACTTTATTGTTTGTTAGAAAATCATTGATGTACATAAAAGTCATTTGTTAACCCTCCAAGGTAATGTTCTCTGGCTCGTCACCTGGTTCCAGGTCGGGGCTGGGGTAAACTAGCTCCTTTCAAAGGTGACCTGCCATCTGCAGTTGTTAATTTCCCTTTTCAAAGGGTTGACTCGGTTCTGCTCCATTTGCCAGGTTATATTTTTTCTCGTTTGTGGATTGTCGACGTGTGAGCTCATTATGACACAAATTCCCATAGAAGGTGGGTATCTGATGCAGGTATGCAGGAAATGAATCTTCGGTTTCCTCACTGACATCAAGGCCAATGTCAAACTTACATAGTTTGAAATCCATGAGAAATAGCTGCTGTCCATCACAGGCTGCCGGGGGAAGTACATACACCACAGTTTGGAGACCGCTCGGGTCGGTGCCAACACAGGTAAATCTCTCGCTGTAGACTCTGTTAGAGAACATTTGGGTTGATTCACTAAATGTGATTTTATTTACATGGTGGGAGAAACTGCTTCTGCTGTGGCTATAAACCTTTTGACAATAATGGTAAAATAAAAATTCTTACCAGGGACTTCTCAGTTTATCATGGGCTTCCTCCAAAGTAAGGTCCTTCCCTCTTTTGTAATGGCAGAGTAACCGGAGAGGTAGACACTATAAATCCTACGCTTTTCTCTTAGAAAGTCTGAACCATTTCCTCAAGGTCATGAGACTGGAGGTGGAGTGATTTTGATTCGGTTTGAGTCACTCTGTCTCTAACACAGTGTCCTTCTAATATTGCTGTTTGAATCTCATATTGGTTGTTAGTTAATTATTAGAACACCGAACGTTTCTTGGTATCAAGGCTATTACATCAAAAGAGGAAGTCATAATTTAAAAACTAATCAGGTCATTGTTTCCCAAGGTTCCCCCTTAGAACAATGCTACCTCAAGTATGGTTGCCGAGGGGGGACTGGCAAAAGGAGGGTTACCGCTGTGCGTGCGTGAAAACGAGTTTATTCTCGCATTATTATTTATTAACTATTGCATTATTTTCCTGGACAAACAACCGTAAACCTCCTCTCGCCCCACCCTCGATGAAAGCCCTGTGGCATCACAGGGCAGTCCAAGCTCGAATCAATGCTGGGAATGGTAATTATATACATTTCTTGTGAAAAGACTTGATGGTTGGTTTGAATTACTGTTTGGCTTTGGGAAATTACTTAATAGCTGTGGGCTCTGGTTTCGTTAAATGTAAAGCGAGGAAAACACTACCTCCATCTGTGGGTGGTTGCCAAGGTTAAAGTGGGCAATGCCTTTATTAAGCCCCTTGCGCTGTGCCTGACACAGAATAGGCACTTAGTAAACATTCGTCCCTCCTGGACTAATGTCTTTCATTGGCTGGGAGGGATAATTAGGTGAACAAACTCCATAAATCAATCACGAGCAAGTGCTTTTTGAAAGTAATGGTAGAGGGTCTTCACGATCCCTGTGGTTATTGTTGGTTGAATCCAGGTTTTATTCCCCTAAGACGGTAATGTACAAATACACTAGACCATTTCATATGCAACAATTTGCCATGAATCCAACTTTTTTCAGGAACACACTTCATGACCAAACTGAATCGAGCAGAAGTTTTCTGTATGTGATTCAAGAATGCACTTTATTCTTTCAGCACTGAAATTGCATTACCCCTCGGTTGAGGAGGAAGTGTGCTCGCTTAAGCTTGAAAGCAATGTTACCAGAATGGATTAACAAATCATAAGACAAAATCCTTGGAAGTAAGGTCACTACCAGACTGTGGCACAGGCACAAGCCAAGAAATCATGGTTAATGGGCTCTGTCCCATTAGTTCCTGGAGCCTTAATATATAACCTGTATCCGCATCCCTGAGTCATAAATGAAGGAGGGAAAGTACAGGAGCAACATGTCTCTGCTGTCTTAGACAATAGGGCACCATTCCTTCCTCCCCCCTCCCACCCAGTTAGTTTCTATTCTATTAAAAGGTAATATATGCACGTAGTTTAAAAGTCCAATGTTATTACAGGGCTTCCAGCAAATGACAGAGGTTTCTTACCATATTCCTCCCCTTAGTCCTCCCCAAGCCCTTGCAACAATTGTGTTGTTTTATTCGAGGCATTGACGCAACTGCAGAATTCTAAAGAGCATGTGTACCACACTCTCTTTTGATTTATCAGTATGAGACATTCTCTGCTAATTTCCTGTTATTGTATCTGCAGATTTAGTTCTCCGCTACCCCACGCCTTCTGCTTTGCCTCCTCAATATTCCCACTAGTGTTTTATTACAGCCTGTGTGTAACGGACCATTCTGTGTGTATATTATTGTGCTTATATCAATATTGTTTGGGCTACGCATGGTAGTGTACCAATAATTATTTTTGCTTGTTTTTTTTTTTTTTGTCTTTTCCTGCAGTTAATAATGGTCCACTTTTAATTTGCTTACCTTTGTTCTTATTTCTAATGCTTTCTATAACTTCCAATGGTTTCTTGGCACACTCTTTGTAAGTCCAATCCCATCAGGAATGTATGGGTTCCCTTTCGGTTTTCCTAAAATGATCACTCCTGGAGCTCTTCTTCAATCTGTGCGCAGCCTCCTGCTGCGGACACCTGGCGGTGGGTTTGGGGTCTCCTCCTTCTTGGTGAATTGAGCACATCTTGGTGGCTCACTCTGATGGTGCAGCAGCAGAAAGCATGGGCCTTGACGTGGCTGTCGCTTTTCCAGTCTGAACAGTGGGGGCTCCATGCCTGATGTGCAGCTGTCCTCCTAGGAGTTCCTTTCAGCCTTATTCCAAAGAGTCCCTTTGCCTCCTCCAAGACAATGTGACCTCCACAGGCACAATGTCACCATGACCTCAACACACAATCTACTGTATGCAATTAAAAATAGATCGTGGATTTTAAATGTAAAAGTATAAACTGTTGAAAATAAAATAGAGAACGTCTTCAGGACCTAGGACTAAGGCAAATGGTTCTTAGACATGGCTAAAAACATAATGAACACAAGAAAAAATTATTAAGTTGAACTTCATCAAAACTAAAACACAATTGTTGCTCTGAAGAAAACAAGCCACTGACCAGGAGGAAGTATTTGCAAACCATGTGTCTGATAAAGGCCTTCCACCCACAGTACCCACGCCTGCGACCTCCCGCTTCCACCGGTGGGCACTTTAATAGGGGGTGTCTGCAAACAATGCTCACTGCCTTCAGGTCTAGTGACCGGAGTTATTCCAATGCCAGGAATTTCAAGCCAGGTAAGAGGAGCCACGCCAGGCTGCCAGAGGGTGGGGGTGGTAGCCCGGGGGCAGCAGGCTTGAGATGAAGGCAAGCTCCAGGGGATCAAGTGTTGTCATTGTGTTCAAGAGCAGGAGTCAGGTGAACCTCATTACGAATGCTAGAGCCCTGTTACAATAGCCCCTGTAATTACCTGGACTCAGATTTACCCCGGGCAAATCCTTGTGGTCTTATGCTTCTTCTTTCCCCACCCCCATGTTATGTCCTTTCTCCTTCTACGCCATCACTTGAAAAGTGAGGGATAACAATCAGAAATAACCACTTCCCATTACTTTAGATCATCATGTCCTCTAAAACATGGCAACCGGAATATTTTCCCTGGTCTTCCAGATGAGCCAATACATTTCCAAGGTCATATGCATGCAACGGCTAACAGGCAGAGCTGGGATGTGAACTTGAGTCTTTCTAGCTCTAAAAAGCTAGAGCCAGAGCTTTTGTTCTGTTCACCTGCAAGTGGCCTAGAGTGATTTGCCCAAAATCTCCCAGTGAACGACGTGAATACGACAGGCTGTACGGGAAGGGCAGGGGGGCCATCTAGGGCACGGGGTCGTGAGCTGGGGACTCCGTGGGATGTGTGTCTTCTCACCATGTTTTGGTGAGAATAGACACTTTATTGCCAAAATCCACGTGGGAGCCGCATTCCCATATCACCCTCACAAACTTCACCCCCGCCACTGCCCACCACCGATTTCTCGTGCGTACTCCGAAATGATAGACGGGAGAATTGAATACATTTAATGCTTTTCCTTCCATTTACACAATCATAAATTACAAAGTATCGTTCACTTCACAAAATAAAACCATTTCCAGATAATTTTTGACAGTATCAAGAAGTACGTGAGCTACAACAAACAGACCTGCACAGCTGGGAGGAGTCATCACAGCAGGGACCGGGCGGAAGCACCTTGACCCCCAGGTGCCCATGGAGTCCATCTGTAGAGCCCTGCCCCTCCGGACAGTTGTGCTCCTTTCAAGCCCCTCGTCACACAGGGGTTTTCTTCTGGTCCCTCCGAGCAAGACTAGTGAGTAGTTACCTAAAATCATCTCAGACAGTCAGAGAAGAAGACCTTGCCGCTGGACTGAAGAAAAAAGAAATCTAGATTTACAGCTTTTGATGCTTTAAATAGTTTACCTATGTTACAAAATATAGAAATCTTGGTGCGAAAAGCTCATGCTAAGATAAATAGAACCGATCAGAAGTGTAGTAATAAAATCATATTAAATTATTATCCATACAGAACTGCTTTTATCAAAGAGGAACACATATGCATCAAAACCAAACTTATTCATTCTTACTTTTAAAAATAGGCTTGTTTATAAAACAAAAATGAAAACAAATCAACAATTATTCTGCATATTTACTTTTTATAAATACAGAAATGTGGCAAAAATACAACCTGGCATCAACAGAATAGAGAAAAAATGCTAATTTTTTTATACCACCCTGATACAGCCAGTGTTCCCAAATTATTTTATGTATAATGGCCACATTCTGCATATTCTGGGACATACACACATAATAAGGAAAGACTCTGACCAATCCCAAAAAGACTTTGAGACTTGACAAAATGTTGGTGGAAAGAAAACTTGTGACGTCTCCGACCACTTTACAACTGCTATAAACATATACCATACGATAGCAAAATGCCAGTGCTTAACAGCAAAAACTATCAAAAGCAGGGACACAGGTGGCAGGTGAAATTTCATCAAAAAGCACTGATAGGGACAGAGGTATGTCAAGATAATACTGCATTCGTGGTAAACTCTTCCGGGGTCACAGCAAGAAGGCAGGACAAGGTACACAGGATAATAATCAATGCACTGCATTGAGTTCTATTTGCTAAAATAAAGTAACATTCTTGCAGCTAAAATAAAAATACATTTTACAATATAAGTTTCATTTAACATTGAACATATAGAATTGTCTTCTTTTTGTAAGTGGAAAATGTATAACTGTATCAAGTACCTCTTTGAATTAAGTTCCCTTTTATTACTGATAAGACTGAAGTTTAAAGGACTACGTTGTTTTTTAATAAGTTAAAGAAAGATTTATTAATCACTCTTCCAGCAAAACAGACATACATACGAGGCACAGCAAAACCCCAGGGGAGCGCGTTTTCGTCCCCTCGCCCCGGTCCCACGTGGAAGCAGCGAGTGTCTATGAGACACAGAAGCCGACTTGGACATCCACTGCGGTCCAGGAAATCCTGTCACTTGTTTGGAAAACAAATCAAGTGTAAGAAAAGATTTTATTCCGTTAGCCTTCTGAACTTCTGTGGGGCTGGGGCTACTCAGCTCTTTTCCCTGGTGGATTAAAACAAAACATCTTCGTTTTCTATTAAAATCTGCACAATCAGCTTTTGGTACCGCATGTCATGGAGGGTGGTCAGCATGCTGTCCTCGGGGGGCCTCATCAGGGTGGGCCCGAACACGATCCCCAGGTTTTCAGCATTCATGAAATTGTCCTTTTCATTCTGTGTCACCCTGCAAAACAAACACAGACACAGAGGCATCATGTCGACTTGCGGACAAATTGATATGCTAATGATGTACCTGTGCCCCCCAGACCTTCTCTGGTTTGGGACACCGCGAATGAAAACTGAGAATCAGAATTACAGAAAAGCATTTTTGAAAAGATACTTTTCTGGTTTTGCTTTTTAGATTGTAGACACTATCTCAGCCAGTGCAAATGAATTACTAAGTGAATCTGGTATAAACCCAGTCTTTACCATGAGAAAACTGGTCCTTTTCACCAAATAAACGTGAAAGTGTCATTGAGAGAATACTGATCCAAAGGGGCAGACTTCAGAGTGCACAGAGCACAGAGATTTTAGTCTAGGCTGGGGAGGAAGTCTTTTTCACTCTTGCTTCCTTCTGGTCTTCTGGAAGCTGAGGGCAGATTCCCTGTCTGCTGTCAGGGCTCCGGCCAGAGGACAAAGGTCCCTTGTAGACTGGGGCTGCCACAAGTTTAGGGACAGCCAGGCCATTATCACAGGGCTGGGGGGTGGCTGGCATGCAGCCAAGCAGGAAAGCAGTTGGATGTTACTTCTAGTTCCCACAGGATGGAGTCTGGAGCAGTAATTATTGTTGGAATTGAAAATCATCATTTCAACATCCAGATAAGAACGGCAAAACCTTAAAGAATCAAATTCGGATTCCAAAGTTGGCCGGATACCTTCTACTGGAAGAAAATGACAACCTTCCAGATTCTTGCTTTAAGAAACGTAGGTTTTAGGATGTTTATAATAGATCTAAAAGGGAATAGGGTCTTCAAAGGAGAAAAGAGTATGGTAAAACATGTTTAGGTTTCTCAGAGCTCATTAAGATGAGCCATTTAGCAGTATTTTAGGAAGGTTCCATTCAGCTGGCATATTTTCACATTGCACAGTGAAGAAGGAGGTAGGAACGTGGACATTCTTCACTGAAACTGCTCACCTCTCCCCAGGAAATCAGGTACCACACCTGGCCAAACAGTGGGGCTTGCAAACCCTCCAAAATAAAAACGCCAGGTCATTGGCATTTAAGATTCCACTGGGGCACGCCAGCTTTTTTCCCTGATAATGATACTTTGCCTTCCAAACTATAACATATACTGGACAAGGAAAGAAATAATAGCTACTTAAAAATCAGGCTGACCTTCAGTCTGTTACTTATCCAAAAATTCCTTGTCTTCTTAAATTCAATAAATTAATCAAAATCAAAATCTTCTGAGCTGAACCAATGTGAATTCAAGCAGCAGTATTTCTATGTTGTATCAGGCAGGGGGGGAAAAAAAAAACTAGTGTTTGTAGAGCATTCTCGACTTGCTTCCTTTCAGCGACCGAATGGATCTGGAAGTTGGTCTGGATAGACAATGTTCGGCCTGTTTTATTAGGAGAAGGCGCACGGAAGTGCCCTGACCCATCATCTCGAAGACCAACGCACTGCCCTCACTATATGGGCGGTAAAGGAGAGAGGCCCCTGGGTCAGGACCTCTAGCGGCCCGAAATGCTGCACCATGTCCATCTGCCCCATGCGCTCTCATGCAGATGTTCTCTGTAGCCCCATGGCTGACACCCCATCTGAGATCGCCCCCAGTGATCCTGCCTCCTGGAATTCATACCCTGATGTACCTCCGTCCCTATGGGCTGCATCTAGAGACTCGCTTCTAGTAAGTAGAATACAGCAAAAGCAATAGGGCGCTCATGCTTGCTTCTTCCGAGAGAAACCAGCTGCCATGTTGTGACTTGCCTATGGGCAGAGCCACATGGCAGGCAACTGAGGGTAGCCTCCAAAGAACAGTTGGCAAGAAAGGGAGATCCCCCCACGTCCGTCCAACAGCCTCAGAGGAACTGGATCCTGCTAAGAACCATGTGAGTGAGTGTGGAAGTGGCTGTTCCCCCAGTCGAGCCTTCAGATGAGGCCCCAAGCTGGCTGTCAGTTGGACGGCAACCTGGTGCCAGAACTTGAACCAGAGGCACCCAGCCGAGCCGCCTCTGGATTTCCCATCACAGAGACAGTGAGATAATAAATGCTCCTTGTTTGAAGCTGCTAAGTTTTGGGGCAACTTGTTCCTTGGTGACAGATAACTAGCACATCAAGGAAAACAAGAGATCAGGGAGGGAACGGGCTTGCCCAGAGGGAAGCAGTCTCAGGGTTCTGGGACTGGGGAGCGAGCAGTGGTGGGAGAGTAGAACACAGGGCACTGGGCTGGTGCGGAAGGAAGGCGATGCAGATATGGAGGCAGCGTCCACCAATGGGCCCTGGATCAGACTGCTTGGGTTTCAACCTTGGCCTCACTTCACCCCTTCACCTCCATTGTTTAAGGTCCCTAAGCGTCCCCATGTGACATGAGGGCCCTATCGTCCCTGGCTTCACAGCGCTAACACAGGCCAAGCGTGCGGGGCAGCTCCTGACTTGGAGAACATTCTAGCCATTGGGAATGGGGCTGGCCTGCAGAAGGCGGCCCCCTTCACGTCGAAGGAGTGGCTGTCCGCTCCATGGGGTGGGGAGGAAGGTGCGACTTTTCCTAAAGCATTCCCTGCTGGGGGCACCGGTTTGCCTGGAGGAAGTGTCAAGGAGGTGCGAGCTTACTTCTTGAGGTGGATCATTAGGTACCGGAGGGTCTCGTAGTGGGCAGGAGGCAGCAGCATCAGCACTTCGTGGACCGCCTCCAGCCTCTCGTCCACATTGGAGAGTTCTGGGAAGATCACACATCAGGAATATCAGTGCAGTCCCGCGGCATTAAAGGTTGCGGAGAAGTAAGAAGTTAGGCTACAGATGGATGGGACCATCTAATAAGTTCATGCAATTTCAGGCAACCTTTCACTTACAGTAATGAATTGGCATCCTGCCTCACTCCAGAAAGGTTTGAGGCTGGGCACCATGTGCGTCCTGCATGCCCACTGGGTGGGTGGCGGGAGGCTGGGCACGGTCCCTGCCCTCCAGGAGCCTGCAGCCTGTGCACGCTTACCAGCGGCACATGCACGAACTGGGCTTTGGCCAGCTTCTTCTCAATGGTGGATGTGCCAGAAATCTCACCATCCCAAGCTTTCATTTAAACCAGACCTCAGTCAGTAGCATTTCCTTGAAGTTGTCTAATAAGTCTCTCCTGGCAGGCTTCCAGAACCGAGTCTTCCCAAGGCCAGGGCACTGCCGATGAGCCAAAGGCAGCCCGCATTAGTGGCACTTTCCACCCAAGTGTTGCATGGTTAACCCTGGTACAGGAACCAGGTTGGGAAGTAGCACTAGGAGCCTGGACAGCGGGAGGATGCATGCAGGCTCCTGCTGGTTAGGTCTCTGGCAGCCCCCCAAAGAAAGCTCTCTCATCATTCCTCCTGGGGTGCGGGGTAGTCTGCTGCTAGAACCTTCTCTACTCAGAAACGCCAGGGCCCAGGAAGAGAAGGAAGGCTCCTCCCAGGAGGCAAGGCCACACCTCTTTTGCAAAGTGCATCTGCGAAGCTCACCAATCCCAGCCTGCCTGCACATTTCCCCGACTCATTACTACATTTAGTAATACAGATCTTTCAAGACGATGTTTTTATGAAACTTCCTCAGAGTGGGCTCGCCATCTATGTCCTGTACCCCAGCATCTGAATCCCTTTCTCACTATGTTCCAAGGCAAAGTGTAGCTCCCCAGCCCCCCGCCCCTTCACCACTGCGGTCCTCTCTCTCGACAGCAGTGAGCAACCATGGGCTGGGGGACGACCGTGGCTGATGGTCCTAGACCTGTGAGCCTTGCTCTCCTTTTCTGTAAAATGGGACTATAATCCCATTTGCTCCATCGGGTATATAAAACTGAAGATATCTGTGAGAGTTCCTAGCATAGCACTTGACACAGTATATTCCCGGACTATTATTAATTTTGAACAGCACCAATAGGCCAAACTCGGGGCGTGGCTTTAATCAATTAGCAACAGGATGCTCCCTAACAGGTGAGAGCAGCAACTCTCTACAGTCCTTACTGAAAGACGTCTAATTTGTTTTTACGACAGAAACATTCTTGCTCTCAGCATAAAGCAGCGCGGGCCTGCCCACGCTGGTTCCCAGCCCAGAAGGAACGTCAGGGAGAGACAGAGCTGCCCGGCCCGCAGCCCCTCCTCAGCAGAGTTGTCCTGGCACTGGGTCAACCCAGCTGGGGCATGAGGCCTGCTTTTCTACTCACCGCACCGTTGCGCCTGCACTTGGCAAAGCAAGCCGCTCACGCAATCATTGAAACAGGTCTGGGTTTTAATTTGCTTGCATTCGAGAGCATTGTACTTAAAAATGTAATACACACAAAAAATTAGTTCCCGAGACTTACTTGCGGCATCTATGAATTTGGAGTATGTGTCGTAGGTGATGACGGGAATAGGCAGGTCTCTGAAGTACAGCTTGAGGGCCCCGGTGATGATGTTGATGTCTGGGTAGGTGCTGGCAGATATGTCTGCCTTCTCACCATCTGAAAGACAGCCAGTGGCCCAACGCCTAATTAGGACCTTATTTTACCACGTTAAAGCATGCCCAGAAAGAAAAAACAAAATCCAACAGTGAATGCTCCCTTCCAAGTCTCAGCTGACTACTTCTACCATCACTGAGATGCAGGAAGTGACGAAAAGAGGTTTGCCAAGAGCGACTTGGCGTCGGAGGGCGAGCGTAGCCAAACGGGTAGTGAAATAGACTCAAAATGGTTCTTTGGGTCCCAGGCACCTGGTAATGTGCTAAATAGAAATTCAGTACAAAATTCATACTCTGGATTGTGTCCAGATTCATAATAGAATAGAGTAATGACCACATTTGAAATGAAATAATCAAGAGGCTGTTAGTTCCACCAGTGTTCTTTGGCCTTGGACTTGGAGAGGATACACACAGCACAACTGTTGAGTATCTCCAGTTTCTGTTGTCTCTCTCAGGCTTTCTGAAGGTTCCTTTAGCTTGGTTCTTCCTCCCCGGTCCCTAGGACTTCAATGTGGGAAATGCTGACCTTCCCTCACACATAGGTAATGATACATTCCTTACCATTTTTAAAGGCATTCTCAAGACATTTTTGACTTTTCACTTTATCATTAGTAAATATCAGTCCAATTTAACCAGCACATACTGTAATATTTTTTGGTTTCTATCACATAGGGACTATTAACATTTTCCTTTATAAATTGAAAGAGAGAACAAATGCCCCAGGCAATTTGGTTCCGAGAATAAAAAATCTGCTGTACAGAAAAGAGTAAGAGATATGCCATATGATCCCATTTACATATTTAATAAACATGTTTCGAGGACCTGCCATGTGCCAGGCACTGTTAAGCCCCAGTGAATCAAAGAAGAAAAGGCCTGCTCCCTTTAAATAGCCCCAGTCAGACTGGGAGTTGGTCATGCAGCTCAACAACGACAAGGCCATCAGCAGACGCTACGCGGGAGGCATGTGGAAACATGGGAGGGGGCACAGGAAAGGGAATGGCACACTCAGGTCAGCTCGGGGTGATCGGGCAGGATTCGTGAAAGAGGAAAGATGAGCTGACGCCAGATTAACAGGGAGTGTTTGCCAGGCAGAGAAGTGAACACATTCTAGATGGACAGAGCCACGTGGGCCAAGGTGCCTGTTGATGAGAACCGGTGTGGTGTATTTCAGCGTTGCTGGGGCGTAAAGGACACGGGGAGGAGGAACTGGCCATGAACTTGACCAGAGAAGGCAGCCAGAGCATCAGAGACCTTGACTACTAGCCTGGGGGGTGGAAGTTCTCTCTAGTGGGCTTGGGTTCCATCCCGGGACTGGCTGCACTGGTATGAATTGGTTTATTCATTAGAAATACGGAATTTTAGGCTTGTCCAGTCTTCTGAATGAGTCTCCAGAGTGGGTCTTGGTGATCTGTATTTTTAACAAGTTCCCAAGAGATAATATGGCCTAGAGAGCACATAACACTGCCATAAAAAGCAAAAGGAGTCACGTCCTGAACTTCTACTGCCTCCCCCAACTTCCCTGCATGGGCCGCCCCCCGCTTCCTTAGGCTCTCTTGTTTAGAGTCAGTGGGGCCCTGGTGGGGGGGATGCAGAGGGCATCCCCGTGCCATGTGGACTGGCCATAATGGTTGGGCAACCAACTCAAGAATCTTTTTAAAAATAATTTTAAAAAATCCTTACCTGAGGATATGGTTATTGATTTTAGAGAGAGGAGAAGAGGTGGGGTGGGGGGAGAGAGGAGAGAGAAACATCGACCCATCGATTGGTTGCCTCCTATATGAGCCCTGACCAGGGATGAAACTTGTAACCTAGGCATGTGCTCTGACCAGGGATCGAACCTACAAACTTTCGATGAACGGCACAAAGCTCCTACCAACCGAGCCACCCGGCCAGACCACAGTTCAAGAATCTTAATGCACCAAATGCTGGCTGCTCATTCATTCAAGCAGTATTTTAAACCCATTTCCTTGTGTGGTCACTTGCCCACACGTTAAAAAAAAACAAAAATTAAAAAAAAACAAACTTTCCCCAGAGAGGCAGAGAACTAGAAGATGTGTAAACCAGTATTCCTTGGCATCCTGAGGAACAGCTCTCAGTAGCCCTGAACCTCAGGCCCATCAGGATTAACATCTGGTTCCAAAAGAGAGGGCACGGAGGGTCAGTCACCTGGCCTTCAAGGAAGGGGAAGCCCACCTCTGTCAAACGCCATTTTGACGTCCTCGATGTGTTCGGTGAACCCGGAGACTCTGTAAAGACCTTCTGACTTTAATCCTGTTAAAAAACAGACAGAGAGACGTTAACTTTATTTTCCCGATACATCTGAGAATGACACTAATTTCGTATCTACACTGTGTGTTCTCAGGAAATGAGCCGATATCGTCAGGGCTCTCCTGTGTTACACCGTTACATCAGAACGGGGACTCGTCTGTGACCGTGTCCATGCGTGTCCGTCTTCATTAGTGAGTGCAGCGGTGGAGAGCTTGGCGGCCTGGCCCTCTTCCTGCCGGGCTCGGCAACGCGAACCATGCTTACGATTCTCATCAGCCTCCTGCTTTCTGCTCATCAGACTGCTGGACGCGATTTCGTGCTTCAGAGAGCTACCTGCTTTCTCGCCAGCATCATCTTATCCATGTGCCATACTGCACGGGCACACTCATCAGTGTGTGCGTGTGTGTGACACAAAGTATTCTGATTTTGTTGAAGCAAGCCCAATTTTATAGCTTTTTACAATTCCAAAATAGTCACGGGGATGTAAAGTACAGCCTAAGGAACACAGTGAATAATATTGCAATAACTATGTATGGTGCCAGGTGAGGTACTAGACTTATTGGGGGATCACTTCATACATTATATAAATATCTAATCACTGTGCTGTACACTGGAGACCAATGTAATACTGAATGTCAACTGTAATTGAAAAATACAAACACAAAAAAATCCAAATGTATAGCTCTTTATATTTAACCATAAATATAACAATATGCTAAATGTTTAAATATGATTGATTTAATTGTTGTACCTTAAAATAAATAATCATACAAACAGATGCAGGAAAATAAAATTCTAATGAATGATTCTGGAAACTTGATCGCTATAGAAGAAAAAGATGTAGTTTCTGCGAGGCTTTACTGATTCATTAAAGTATGTCTGAAGGCCTGGCAAGGGTCCCAAAGGTATCAGAAGGAATAGAGGATGAGATGGGAGGCCCAGTATGTGAAAACGAGCTGCTACCAAACTACAGCTACAGCAAAATGGGTGAGCACAGAGCTTGAACCACTGTGGTGGTACGCGGGGTCCAACTGCCTGCAGCTAGCGTCCATTCCTGTTTTTTGTCTGTCATAGGAGGGACTGAATGCGATCTGCATCTGAGACAAGTACAGACAGACATGCCGCCCCTCCTCCACCCTGGGACCACCAGAGACGTTCTCACCTGACCTCAGCTCTTTCTCCCACTCCACCCCATTCAGCCCTAGGATTCCTCTCAGTACAGTTGTCCAGATCGCCGCCACTGATCAATTGGGTTGGCCCACAAGATGAGCCCTTGGGTGACCCTGTTCTGGTTGGTGGTGCAGGTAAGCCCACCCCAGTATGGTTGTCGCCTGCACTGCAACAGAGGTGAGCACGTGGCGGCACGTGGGAGCACAGCGCAGTGAACCCTAGCCCAACCTGTGGGCGGAAGGGGCCCTGGGGAGCTGTCAGTGAGGAGGTGTCTTGGAAGGAAGTCATGAAGGAGGATTGGAGTTTGCTGCAGCAGCAGGAGCTGTCGGCTCTCCTTCCAATATCAGTTCCCCTGTTCCTCTGTTGTAATAAAACCTTTGATTTTTTAGGACAACATCCATTGCAATGGCCATTACATTCTGGCGATGTAAAGAGAGCAGGAGTGATGTGGACAGGCCTGGGTTGTGTGCTTGAGGGGAGACAGCATGCCTTTCTGCCCTTGGCTGGCAGGCGGATGAGATCATGGTAGCCATGGGGGGGGGGGCTGTCCCTGGGGAGCTGGCCCTCCAGCCCTGGACTGTTAGTGGAGAAATAGATTTTTATCCTGTTGAAGTCACTATTATGTGGGATCCTGGTGACAGTACCGAAACATATGGGCGGGTGACTTGGTCAGACAGACAGGTTTGGGGGTAGGGTTAGGGGTTTGGTCATTCCAAGAAAAGGCAAAAAGGAATAACACAGGTTGGATCCTATATGTTGGGCCCTGCACCAGGTCATTAATATGGATCAACTCATTTTAACCCTCCAGCCATCTAAGATGGTATGAATGATTCTGTTCACTTTGTAGGTGACGAAACAGGTATTCAAATGGAGTAAGTGACTTGCCCAAGGTCATACTATAGCACTATGAGACAAGGCTGAGAACCTAACTTCGAGTCTACAATCTTTCCATTCCACCACATCATGCTGAAACAAATGGCCATAAAAGAGCATGAGGAAAACACGAAGGCGTTTGCTATGGACGGAAGGTGGGGTGAGATGTTGGCAGTGGTGGCCAGCAAGCTGGGAATGGAAGTGTCATGTGACTTTCTTCAAGCCCATTCTCTGGTTCTACTCACGTGGAGCTAATGCCTGTAGTTCCGATCCCTTTGCTGTGACTCCCTGGCACATATTCCTAATTTGTGCTATTATGGGTCTTGGACTGGTTGTGCTTAGTGCTCTGCCCCCCATGGACACATTAGGCATCAGACACGGAGCTTCCTCTGCTTGCATTATCAGTCTCCTCCGATGAGGATCACTATGGGACGATCCCAGCTTCTCCAGAGAAGAATGGTCCTGGTTACAGGCTCCGGACAGGCTGGGGGTCTGACTCCAACTTGCAGAGCCTTCTAAACAGCAGGACCTCGGGCTACTTTCCTCAGCCTCTCATCCAGAGGCAGAGCATCCCTCCTCAGCTCTTTCACGAATACCTCACCACATCCTGAAGCACCCACTAAGCGCTGACAGCCACAGCAGTCAACAGGTAGGAGGTATTTCTTGCCATCTGAGATTCAAGGGACAAATTTTAAGGGAACAGAATAACTATAGTTTTCATCCTGCATGGAAAAGGGAATAATCTCCTATCTCTAAAAGTCCTGGGATATCAAGCTAAAATGTCCTCTTTTGTTTTGTTTTGGAAAGATTGGGATGGTTGGCCAAGGCATAAATACCTGCAGAAAACAGTGAGCCAATATGGATGCAATAATGGATACGGACTATAGCAGAGTACATACATGGTAAAAATGGTTAAGGCCTTTGGGCTTTTCACATGGTCCAATTTTCCAAGTTATATCCAGTGATCCAAGTTCTCTCCAGCCAGGTTTGATCCACCATATCCCTGAACATTTCGATACCGTAAGGGCTGAAGAGTGGCCAAATCAAGTGCCAAGGAAAGATGACTCACATGTTATATAAAGAACATTTTCTATGAAATGCTTCTGTCTTCGTTGCCTCCTTGATCTTTTGAGGCATAGATATTTTTAACCTTCTAACTCTCCTCTTTGAAATGAAGAGAACCCATACCATGGTAGGAAATGTATTGTTGATCCACAATTTCTTTACTTACTTAATAGGAGCACTCTTTAAGACTCAATTCAAATCTCTTCTCTTCCATAAACCCTTTCTGAATTGTTTTCAGATAGGGTGAAAATGTCTTCCTCTGTGACTCCAGTGTTTGAATACATGCAACCACCACACATTATTTATTTGCCCCTCTGATTCTGCATACTACAGTATGAATTTCTTGAAGGTGAGAACCGTGACTTTTATGTTCTGAATGTGTGGCACCTAATAAATGCTCAGCGAGCATGTGTCGAATGCATGCATGGATGCATTACATACATGAGTGGCTTATGCAGGAAGCAGAAATTGACTCAGTTGGTGTGGGTGTGCATGCATACGTGTACTCGTGCACCTGTGCAGACCACGTTTCTAAACATCAATAGTGGAAAGGCGATTTAGCAATCATGAGCCAGTTTCCTTGGCAACTGTAAACATAAAATCAGGTTAACTGAGGAGTCTTTCCCAAACCTCTTGCTTCGATTTCCCGGATGCAGATGTCGACCACCATGGGCCGCTGAGTGTTGTGAGCCTTCACCAGGGTCGTGAGGTCGCAGCAGTACACCTTCTTGATCCTCTTGAGGTCGGGTTGACAGTCGTTGGGAACGTGCTTGGAACACTGTTTGTGTACGTTCAACCCACAGTCTGGAAACAAAGAAGCCGCGTTAGACTCGCCCAGCCCTTCTGCCAAAGCCCACCACCAATTATATGTCACCAAAAATAAGAGTGAAAACACCCAAGGTTTGCCGTATCTGCAGCATCCGTGCCACTCAGAGGGTCCTCTCCCCAAGGTGAGTGTGACACCTGTCTTCACTCATGCAATGCTTACAGTTGTGTTGCCCACATTAAGTGCTCTCCGCCGCTGGACCGTAACCTCACCCAGATGGTTTTGGTGACTAGCCAGGTTGTTTGTACCTTATTTTTCCCTTTGGGGACCGGAACCTTTGTGTCCACATGTGGGCTTTTGGGTGTGGACTCCCAGAGCTAGTCGTGGCTCACAAAGGCACCTAGGATGTTTGCCGGGTTGTTTCCCATAAGTTCTCGATGTGGCTCTCACGGGGGACGAGATTTCTCTCTCTGGGTGACCCGTGACCACGGGCCTCTTCTCGCCCTTCCCTGCGGAGCGGCCCGCCATCCCTCTCTCCTCCTCCTGTGAGCACTCAGGGCAGGCCATTGGCCTCCTACTTGTCTTATTTTGACACCTGTGAGTGGAAATAATATCTAACTGGACACCCGCGGGAGTTCCTGAGGGTTTACAATGTCGAACAATGCCATGTAACGTGATGATTAAAGTCATTATTTATAAAGCTCCTGTCCAGGCCCAAGGCTGAAAAGGTGCCCTGGAGTTCAGTGAACACATGGTGAGCACCGTGGAGCCTGGATGGCCATTGGGATGCATCGGCAGACTCTCTCTGACAATAAACAACATGGCACTATGTATGTTCTGGGAGGTAGAAATTTAATGCTGCGCTTGTTCAAAGTTGATGTGCTGCTTATTCACAGTGCCTTCTAATGTTACTTGTCTTTCTATGTATAAAGAATACCAATAATAACCATACATATTCTGGTAGACTTGTACATGTATCCTGCACACCTGATAAATATGATAATCAGCTGCTTCCTGAAAAAGCACTTAACCCCACCAAAGATGTGAGAGGATCTAAACTTTTGTAAAATCACCAAAAAATGATTTTTGAAACTCATTAGATGATGTTTATATAATGTCAATGGCCAAGTTCTCTCTGTATGTCCTCCTTCCAAAGGAAAATCCAGGTCTAATTTGTGTTAGCTTTATCAACATGTGAATTTCACCAAAGCGCAAAAACAACTTCAATAATATTTTGGTGGATCTATTCAATAGATATAAATTTGGGCCCATTGAACTAAATGGAATTGGTCGGTTTTCTTGTTTGGACCCTGTTTTTTATAAAACAAGAGTTGGACCCTCTTTTATACAATGAGGATAAGAATGCCCCCCCCCTCCAGGGTTATTGTGAGACCAGGTACGTCACCACACAAAAAGTCGGAGGTGGATGGACGGTGCATGAGAATTCAAAGCAATAGCGAACACGGTGAGAGAAAGTACAGAGATATCTATCTGCTCAGCTGTTCTTAAGTTATCTGATTATTTTTTGCTATATTTTTACCACCTTCATTTAAAACAACGTTTAAAAACTGGGGTAAAGTACACATAACAGGATGTTCACCACTTTAAACAGACAGTTCAGGGGTATTAAGTACCTTCACGCTGTGTGCAAATGTCACACCCTCCATTTCCGAATCTTTTTTCATCTTCCAAAACTGAAATTCTGTAGCCACTAACACTAACTCCCAGGCCCTTCTTCCCCCAGCCCCTGTAACCACATTCTACTTTCTCTCTCTGAATTTGACCGTTTTAGATACCTCCCATCAATGGAATCACATAGTATTTGACCTTTTCTGATTCACTTATTTCACTCAGCATTATGTCCTTAAGGTTCATGCGTATTATAACATATGACGGAATTTCCTCTAACATCTCGTTGTATGGACATACCACAACTTGTTTCTCCATTCACCCACTGGTTGGGCACCTGGGCTGCGTCTCCCTCTGGGCTATTGTGGAAAAGGCTGCTCTGAGCAAGGGTGTGCAAATATCTGTTTGAATGCCCACTTTCAGTTCATTGGGGAGCATACCCAGAAGTGAAAATGCTGGATTATATAAATAATTCTGTTTTAAATTTCCTTATAAACTTCATTTTAAGATCTGAAGCAACAGTGTGTTTTTGTTGAATGAAGTACTGATATTTTATTAAAATGAAGATGTTTTATAATAAAAATAGTCAGGCTTTGCAACCCCCTACAATTCCATATGCTACAAAGTGTGTTTCTTTTAAAAATGTCTAAAATATGTAAAATATGGAGAGTTGAGAGGCAGTGATTGCTCTTTTAACCTTTGATGATCAGTTTTCAGGTTTATTGCTGCTCAGAGAAAATTCGAAGGTACATGGTAGCCCTTGGAGATTACTAAGAGAATAGCCTCAAAATATGTTTTATTAAAAAAAAACCCAAACCCTTTTATCCCAGAAAAAGTTGCTATTCATAGCTAATCTGAATCACAGAGTTCTGTTTTCATATTGACTTTGGACCAATTTCTTGCTGAAATTGAATAATACCAGCAATTAGGGATATTTTTGGTAGGTGTAACCAGGCAGGCTGAACTAATGACCACCGAGGATTTCAGATATTCTACCGCTTTGCTCAGGGGTTGAGAGATAACTCTTGGTCAGCACGTTTTCTGTGTTAATCGGGGTATCTGGAACGCATCTGGGAAGACTGCTTTGAGCCTGGTCTAGTGTTTCTCTCATGGATGAGGTGGGGGGGCAGGTGGAGTTAATGAACTAACAGACACTAGCACCTACTTGCACCTTGCAGGCCTCACCACCAGTGGGTGATTGCTGTAGCTACACAGCGGGTGCTAAGGTTTCCCCTTTCGAGCAGAGAAAAGATGTAAGGTCCTGTGATCCTGTGAACCAAAAGGAGCAGCATGGGAAAATAGATCACGGCAATGTATTGCCATTAGCTTATTTTATTTTAAATGCTTCATAAGATATCTGCTTTTAAATCATACCCTAACGAGGAAAAAATCAGTCATGGTATTGGTGGAAACCCAAGTGATGTATCATGGGATGCCAGTCTTGCTCCCGGCCAGAACTGCTTGCCAGAAAAAGCATGGCAAGATGATGGAGGAAGCCCAGTTACACATTCGTTTGGCAATTCTTTGCTATTCTGGTTAGATGCATCTTAACAAGAGGTGTTGTGTGCTGTTAGCAGTGGGTGTGTGCATCCAGTTCTAGGTGGAAAAACACCTAGGGTTTCAAAACGCTTTGAAAATAGGTGATGGCATATCAAGGTGTGTAGCTTTCGTTGTTATCTGATGGCGGGAAAATACCGCGCATGGGCTCTGGAGTCCAATCAATGTTCCACCACTTACTATGTGGCCAAGGGCAATGAATGATCCTCTGTAAGCCTCAGTTTCTTCATCTATTTAATGGGGAGAATAACTGCATCTCCTGCAAGGTCTGCTGGTAAGGCCAATTGGCATGATCAATGGAAAGTGCTAAGTTCAGTGCCTGGTATGTGGTCAATGTTCACCAGTGTTACTATTTTTATGCCCTTTCTTCTGCAGTAAAGTAGGGATGGAAAGGAAATGTGGCTTTTCTATCTATGCGAGTCCATTGGAATTAATTTCTTTTTCTTTTAAGGAATACTGCCTATTTTGGGAGGCAAGTAGGTGCCTGTGGAAATGTATTTGCTTGGGTTTTTTCTTTTCTTGCATAAGCATGAACTATTCCTTTCCATTCTAGCAAATACCTAGAAAGATGCCTCGAACCTTCTAGGCAGCTAGACTTTTGAGCTAACCTGGGCCTATTGCCCAGCTTTCTCGAGAGTCTCCCTCCAGCAAACATGGTGGCACTTTGTATAAATGGAAAAGGACACAGGAAGTTTCAGGTCTACCTGAGCACCGGACCCCTTGGGCGATGAGCCCCCACATGAAGTTGGCACAGTATTCACACCAGTGCGGGCCTCGGAACGTGTGGACCTGTGATCCGAAAAGAAGAAAAGTGTCAGAAAAGTCAGAGTCATCTGGACGGGGGTGGCCCCAGACATGAAACCGATACATGAGGTCAAGGCGCAAAGGCCTTAGCGGGAGTGAGCGGCCCTCGCTGGGTCTTTCCATTCCAGGGAGGCGGAGTGGCAAACAGACTGGGAAAATCAGAGATGTGCTGTGATCTTCGGAATCCCTGCACCGATCTCCCATGCCCAGGGCCTGAGTCCAAAAGGAAGGTGGAGAAACAGTCAGATTACGGGGCCACGCTCGCCGATAAAGAGGTTGACTCTCACTCCCCGCAAACCAGGCACAGTGTGCACAGACCCAAGGGGGCCCAAGCAGGTCCCTACAATCTGCACTTAGCTCGGCAAGTTCTGGAAGCCAGACTCCATTGCTGTGTCCTTTTGACCAAAGGGGCCCCATCTGTAGATACCCAGGCAGGTATAAATATGACATGATTATGGGATAATTAAAAAGTTCCAAGGCTCTTAGCCACTTCCCAAAAGCCATGAGCAAAGTTAGGGAGTTGGCTGAACATACACAGTCTGTGTTCAGGAAGCCCTGGTGTGGCCCAGGGATGTACAAGCCGGAAGTCCCCTTCCGATTGGCTGTGAAGTGCCAGTCTCAGTGGTTGGTGCCCCAGCCAGTTAAATATTTTAAATATCATGACGTAAGGGTGATATTATCAGCTACAGGTCCTTCCAGGCAGGACCATGTATTAAGTCATAATTTAAAACAAAACAAAAATACATGTTCTCTGGTACCAATGAGTTTCAAGGAGCAGGGCTAGTAAATTCCTTGACAGCAAACATAGCTGTGGTCAGCCCAAACCCATACAGATCTGTGTGGAAAATGCTTTGAATTTTTACAAAATTAAGACATCATGAGACATTGTGTAAGGAATTTCAATGTTTCGAATCTCCATTAATGAATGAAAAAAATGAAGACAATGTTGTTTTTTAACAGACTGGGAGGCCCGTATACTACTTTTCTTTATGAAAAAAATCAAGATGACAACTATGATCACAATTTGAGAAGATACTCATCAGAGCTCTACTTGAAAAAAAAATCTCTTTGAGACCTTTATTTATTTATACATGCTAGCCACTGGGTATATATAAAGTAATAAATAAAACAGACTTAGTGCCCTCTTAATGGAACTCACAGATTCGTAAAGGCAGGGAAAGTAAGCTAGTCCATAAATCTAAAATAGCACTTTACGACCATAGTTTCTATGCAATAAAACTAAGTTGCAATAGCCTTTTGGTATTTCAGTTTATCACATGCACACTGCTCATTATACTACTTGTGCTCTGAAAATCGATGGGAAAAACATCTCAGAATTGATTTTACTGAGATGGAGACTCGTGCTGCAAGGAAACGACACAAAAGTGACAGCACTTCTTGGAGGAACCCAGAGAATCCACCCCAGGCTGCGCTTGCGTGTGCGTCACAGATCCAAATGCCATGATCCCAACTCTCTCAGAGGCCCGCTCACTGGAAACTTGGGAGTAAAAGAATTCCTCAGCAAAGTGTCCTATGGAAAGCCGAACATTTCCTAAATTCAGCAAAGTTTTCTTAGTGTTTTACTAGAAATGCCCTAAAGAGATGGCTGGTTAACCATATTTATTGTTAATATGCGATCCAAATTATGCAATCAATTAAATCATATGTAAAGTAATATAATCCCTTCCCCGCAAAAAGAGGTATGAAAAAGGATTGTCAAAGAAAAAAAGTGAGGCTGGAACTAGAGAGAGACTAAGAGAAGCCCAGTGTCATCCAGGATAATCTGGAAGAACCTCCCTTGGAAGGGGACCTCAAGTTACTCGAAGGAAGGGAAGGAGCCAGTCCAGGAGGAGGGGAGGGGAAGCATTCCAGGCAGAAAGAATCTTTAGAGGCCCTGCTGAAGCAAAGGAGTTGGGTGTGACTGAGGAACGGGAAGGCCAGGGTGGCCAGAACACCAGAGTGAAGGGGAGCAGAATTGGGATAAAGGCTAAAGCAGGAAAGGACCTCGAAGGTTTTATTAATGAGCGTGGATTTTGTTTTAATCTAGTTCCAAAAGGAAGTGTTTGAAGAACTTTTAGTAGGAAGATGATTTTTAACAAATGATATTTTAACCCACTGCGTTAAAATGGACGGGAGAGGGTTAATAGTGGAGGATATTCAGAAGCTGGGTGCTAGTTTGTATTTGAGAAATAATAGAGGCCAAGATCAGGATGTGGAGGCAGATGGATTTGAGACACATCTGGAGGATAGAATTTACAGGACTCGATCACAGAACAAATGTGGGTCTTTGAAGGAGAGAAGAATCAAGAAAGATGCCCAGATTCTAGCATTAGAAACCAGGTAGACGGTGATGACATTTGTGGAAATAGGGAAGATACTCTTTTTTTTTTTTAAAAAGATTTAATTTAGCTATTTTTGGAGAGAAGGGAAGGGAAGGAGAAAGAGAGGGAGAGAAACATCAATGTGGGATTGACTCTCATACGCCCCCTACTGTGCACCTGGCCCACCACCCAGACATGTGCCCTGACTAGGAATTGAACCAGCGATCCTTTGGTTCGTAGGCCAGCACTCAATCCCCTGAACCATATCAGCCAGGGCAGGAAGACACTCTTTTAGGAAGCAGAAAATTCAGAAGTTCAGTGTTGAATTGTTTAAGGTTAAATGCCACTGATATTCCAAGTGTTAGGGTCAAGCAAAAATTCACACATAATACAATAGCTCAGCAGAGGCGTGAGGGCAGGAGGCATACATTTGGCCATCCTGACAAATAAATGGTATTTAAAATCATGCAAATGGATAAAAACTATTCAGGATACAGAGAAGAAAATAAAGAAAATAGAGTCCAGGTCCTTGGTGCTGCAACATTTAGAGAAAACCGAGAGAATAAAGTGTTTCAGAAGCCAAGAGGTAAAGAGCTTTAGGGAAGAAGTGGTCAAACATATTGAATGCCGGAAAGAGGTCTAGTTCAATGCAGACCGAATATTGATGCAGACACATGGAGGGCATTAGCAACCTTGGCAAAAGCAATCTCTTTGGATCGGCGAAGACAGAAGTCATGCTCAAGTGAACTGAGGACGAAACAGGAGGTATGGAATGGAGAGATGAAGGCACATTGCTCAAGTTTGGCTGTAATACCCAGCAAGCAACCAGGTAGCTCCAGGTAGATATGGGGTCGAGATAGGATTTTCTAAAGATAAAAGACGGGAGACAGCAGGGCATGCTGACTTGTGGACGAGATTGTCAGAATAGTTAGAAGAAACCCTAGAGGCAAGAGAGAGAAGCAAAGAGCGATGATACTAAAGACTTGAGAGAGGATGAGGTTTAGGGCATATAAGAAAGCAACATTCAAAAAGAAAACACTTGAAATTTTCCTGGAATGAGTAAAAGACACAAAATCTCCAGATTTAGAAAAACTACATGAATTTCAAACACAATAAATAAAAATAACCTAAACCTACAAGAATTATAGTGAAGCTGCAGACTACCAAAAGACAAGCAAATTCCTAAAACAAGAGCCCTGCAAAAGGACAGCAATTAGAATGAAAACAGACTTCTCCTCCACAGAAAGAGGCCAGTAGATTATGGAATAAGTTCATCGAAGTGCTCCAGGGAGCTTCCTGTCAACCTAACTTCTATACCTAGCTAATTAGCATTCTAGTAGGGTGAAACAGAGTTTGTCTTCAGACAGACTCTAAGAGTTTCCATTCACAGACACTCACTCAAAGACAAAGTAAGGAATAACATATGTATTAGAAATTAAAGGTTGCAGATTAATAAGCTAAGTATATTATTTATGAAGTTAAAAATAACAGAGTAGAACAAAACAAAAAAAACTTTGCAGAATACAATGAAAGAGAAAAATTAAAATAAAAAGGATAAAAAAACCTAAAAGGTGACTTAAAATAAGATTTATAATATAGGCAAAACTTGGACAAGATTGATCAAAAGGAAATGCACAAACAGTAGGAGAGGACATAAATGTGGATGCAGTGAAGATATAAAGCAAAAACCTTGTGGTACTAACTTTATTTCCACAAAATGAAATACTTACTTTTTAAAGAATATAAATTATCAAAATGAGTCAAAATAATATGGAAAACCTAAATTAAATTGTACCCTTTAAATAATTAAATTTGCAGTAAAATATTAAACCTCAACTAGTCACTAATCCCAAATGATTTTTTAAGTTTTATCAAATTTTTAAGAAACTGGCCCAGGAAACAAAGGATACTCTAATCAAAGATTTTCCTGAAAGTTCACTTTTTGTCAATATTTTTAAAATAATTAAATACATCAAAATTGCCTTTAATGCTTATTAGCCCCCCCACCCCCCCATATTTACCAACACCCTTTCTCTTCCATGCGTCCCCACTGCCTGGGCTCTCATTTCCCCAGCCGCTCAAACGCAGGCAGACATTTCTGAAGAGCAAATAATTCTGAGTGTCCACACATTCCCACAGAAATCAAACGAGACGGGGGCCCAGGGGAACGTAAAGTTACTTAAACATTATTTTAGGCCGACTGCCTAATTTCCTCTTCGCGATGGACCACTGTTTATTTTCAAGGCTGGGAGAGTGTTTGGTTTTCTTCTGGGCCCGCAAGGACGACCCCTGAATAGTAGACCACGTGCAGATGCTGAGGCGCTTGCCTGGGTTATGACGTCAACTATTCCAATGAAATACCCCATGCCTCGAAAAGTCACTAATTAGCTTTTTCCACTCTCTGAAGTTTATTGATTTTCAAGAATATCTTTTCAGCAAAGAAAAAAAAAAAAAAAAAAAAGAGAGAACATTTTGGAAACTCTAGGGCAGTCCCGAAAATACCCTAGACAGGAAGAAAATACCCCAGACAGGAAGAGTGTCTGTCCAAGACTATTATACTGGGCCTGGTCTGCCTGGAATTCGAAAACCACTCCAAAAAGAAAGAGATGATATTGCAGGAGATAAAGTATGTTTGACAAACAGCCCAGGAATGGCCGTTTTATAAAAACAAGAGCAAGAGGAATTGTCAGGAAAAAGCTCAGGCGTTTAGAGAGTGTCCCCTGACGTGACGCCTTCTGGACGAGCAGGATGTTATTTGTCTCACATCTGCTGAGTCGGGAAGGCAGGCAGGCGTCCCTGGTGGTGTCATAACAAGTATGTTTTCACGGGTCCGTGTTGGTGCCTCCCAAGTTCACGCATAATCAGCCTCAGCCCGGGTTCTAGATGGTAAGAAGACGGAAGTGCTGCTGTTTCTGATGTGCTACAGTGGAGAAATAATTGCTTTTTCTTATCACGATACATGAGGGTTTCTCAACCTCGGCACTGTTCACGTTTTGGGCTGGGTACACCTTGTGGACAATATCGTCGGGTGTCCAGCTGCATCCTTGGCCTCTCCCCACCAGAGGCTGGAAGCACCCCTCGGCTGGCATCACCACCAAATGTCTGCAGACAGTGTCCCATGTGCCCCTGGGGACAAAGTAACCCTGGTAGGGAATCGCGGATGTAGACTAAAACCATATGGCCTCAGTTTGTCATTGCTATTATTTATATTCAAAATGAGGACTTGATTCTTCTACTTCGAATTAAAAAGGACTCTGGGTCAAAGGCAGCTCTCCTTAGCTGCTATATATGCATAGATCCAGGGCGGAGGGTGGTTAAAGTCACTTCCAGCTACAAGTCACTGGCTCCAGGCGTCACCTGGTGTAGAAGGTGACCAGAGCTAACTGAGGAGAGAGCAGGCAGGGAGCCTGGCTGTGGTCAGCAGCTGCTGGCTCCAGGCGTCACCTGGTATAGAAGGTGACCAGAGCTAACTGAGGAGAGAGCAGGCAGGGAGCCTGGCTGTGGTCAGCAGCTGCTGGCTCCAGGCGTCACCTGGTGTAGAAGGTGACCAGAGCTAACTGAGGAGAGCAGGCAGGGAGCCTGGCTGTGGTCAGCAGCTGCTGGCTCCAGGCGTCACCTGGTGTAGAAGGTGACCAGAGCTAACTGAGGAGAGCAGGCAGGGAGCCTGGCTGTGGTCAGCAGCTGCTGGCCCCATCTCAGCAGAGGGTTTTCCCTCTAATCTGCTGCTTTTCCCAGAATCATGTGACATTGAACTCATGTGAGAAATTAGGTTAAACTTGGGACGTTTTCCTCTTGCAAGATCAGATGAAATACTAACCTTGAAGTGAACCTTTTCAGATGTGAGAAAAATAAGCTGAGGGGGGATCACTGGGTCTGTGACCCGAGACGCCAGGCTTCCCTGAGGGGCCTGCTGAGCAGAGGTAGCAAGAGAGCCCGTTTCTCAGCCTCAGCACCATGGACCCCCAGATTTGCCTATTCAGCAGCTGTTCTAGAACATTTCACACAGAATTTGATTTCTAAAACATTGACTGCCACATGGGGGAATTGCCCCATTGCATAAAGTGACACCTTTGGGTAGTTAACTTCCTTTCAGGTAGAAGAGGGCATCAGTACTGAATTTGTTGACACTTCCCTGCTTAACCCCCCCCAGCCCCCTCCTCGTTGTCTGTTTCAAGCTTTCTTGATCTTCGTACCATTGATACTGGGGCCAGATACCTCCCTGTGGCGGGGGGCCGGCCTGGGCACTGTGGCATGTTTAGCAGGGTCCCTGGCCTCTACCAGATGCCACCAGCAAACCCACGCTGGGTGAGAGCCCCCCACTAGAGGAGGAGTTCCCGCCTCACGTCACCTCTGTCTGCCTTGTACCTGGCAGTGCCTGGCACATAATCGGCCCTCAGCCCATCTTTGATGAGTAAAAATGACATATCTAAATAGTTTCCTCTTATTGGAACTGTCAAATATACCCAACTAATATGTACAGCAATCACTGGTACTTTTTTCCTTCCAAGAAAACACAAAAGGACTGTGTCTTTGGACTTAAAATGCCAGAATAAGTCATTCAGTCATTTAGAATAGTTCCTTTGAATTGTACGTTCTTCGGAATAGAAAAAGTCACTGTAAAATTAATCACAGCTAAGCGTTCGAGATGGGTCAGACTTGTTAATCGACAATTTACATTTGTGGGACAGTTTGACCAAGCCACTTCTTTGGGGTGTGGCTGAGGCACGGAGTCCGGGTTGGGTTTGCTATCAACGCCTCTCCTCTGCTGGTTTGTAAAGGATTTGCAGTGACAATGTCCCTGTGTTTACATCAAAACATGCCAAGGACGCATAAGCTCAGCTTTGAGTCAGACCCTGGCACAGAGAAGGCACTCACTCACCTATGTGAGAACCTTGTCCAAAAGTTGTTTCTTCACTCACCCCAAATCCCTGTCGTGAATGAAATTCCACAGGATAAAATCATTGTGCTGTTGGTTTCCAGAGGACCCACTGAAAATGGGACCACTGGGTTCATTAAGCTGCCATTTTCATGCACACATCCTTTTCAAACGGAGTATGTACTACCTTGGTACTACACTCAGTTCACACTCCCTCAGTACACACTCAATTTGAGGAGTAATAGTAAATCTTGGTGAATCACAGAAGAAAGGGTTCATGAGGAAACCAGGTCGGTTTGTCGGGAAACAGATGATATTTAAAATTAATGATAATGTGCAGCCCATCAGCAGAATGCAGGGCCTCGAGGAATGGGGTGCAGAAGGAGAAGCTCAGATCTTCAGTGCAGGGCTCCCAGGTCTTAGCGGGGGGTGAGGCATCGCTGGGGTAACTCAGCAGGAAAGAGCAATGAGACTGGGCAAGAGAAGCATCGGGGCAGAGGGGGGTGAGTTTGCCAGAGAAAAACCTCACTTTCTTCCAGTTTTGCGGAGGGCTGGTCCTGGCTCCAAAGTGGCACAACAGGGACGGGTATACTCTGCGAAATGTGGAACCGTGTGCTGCAGAATGCCTAGGCTCCAGATATTCATGCGAACGACAATATCTGGGCTCAGAGTCGCTTCTTGATTTACTTCAAACAGAACCCAGTGGAAAGAGTTAGGCGCTGATATGAAACTTGAAGGGGATTCTTCAAAATGGGGAGGAAAGTCTAATGGCAGGCGTCTTCAGGCCATCTACCCAGGAGGAGGCCTTTTCTTACCCACAGCCTGGGCACTATCTGTCACCACCCCCCACCCCCGCCTTTCCCCCTCCCCACCACCCCCGGCATCCTAGCACCCCAGCCACGGGTTTATAGGGGTGAGTTGACAGCCAGAGTGAACCGAGAACAGCAGATACCGGTTCCAAGTCAAGCTATGCCGATTCTCTCTCTGGAAGTTTGCAGCTGGGATTTTGTGGCTGGTTTGGTGCCATACAAAGCAGGGAGCTATCAGTCAGTCATAGTGTATGGACCATGGGAACTCAGACATTTGTGGGCAGGCAGAGAACACGGAGGCTGGTACCCAGAGAGCAGAGAGCAGTGAAGTGGTGGGGAGCGGGAGAGGGAGGGAGAGGAGAAAGGGAAACGGGGTCCAGGCACGCTCCCAGTTCCTGTTTTCTCCCAGCCCGAGGTCTGAGCAGTCCCTGGGGGTCTGTGAGACTCTCCTGCACAATAGCCTCGTGTTTAGCCTATGATAGTTTCCAGGGCTTCTGTTACTTGAAAACAAGGAGTTTCCGATAATTCTAATGGGGGAGTCAGGCTACAGTAGGAGACAGATAAAAAATGCCACTTCTTCATAGTACTTGGGATCAGAAACCGTAGTTTCTTCATAAAGGCCACATTTGCAAGCCCATTTATTCCAGCCTCACAGTGAGTCCCTCCTTTTATATTCAAGGCGAGGAAGTATGCCTTTCCTTTGCATTGTTCCAGATTTGTTTCTGTCCAAACAGCCTCTTCTGATTATTAAACAAAAGAAAGAAAATAGAACCACAGCCGTTTCTGAAGCCGGTTTCTACCTGTGCCAATATAAAGCAGGCAAATGATTGGGGACGGGGGGCTGACTCTCTCGTGAGGACAAGGAGGACGGGAAACAGAGGGGTTTGCATGTGGAAGGCAGAAATGGATCGTTCCACAGCAAATGACCTGCAGACTGATAAGAAGGAAAAGCAGGGATAGGCCCAGAAGCCGTGAATGACCCTGAAAAACCTGACCGGGCAGTGGTGGTGCTGCCACTCCCTGCACAGGTGTCACAGCGCTAGCACCAGGACACCCTCTCAGCCTCCTGAACTAGTCCTGCCCCAGGACCTGATGGGGTGGGCGGGCGGGCATGTCCGAAGGAGCATGCTCCCTGAGACACATGCTCATACAGTGCTCCATGGGAGCAGATGTGGCTGGGGCGGCCCCCATCTGTCCAGCATGCGTCTGTCCAGAAAAGGGTAAGGTGGGCCAATCATTGAGCTTTTATCTGGGCAGGGCCACTTTTGAGGGTCACCACGAAGGAAGCAGGAACCAGAGGAGAAAACCGGGGCCTGTGTCTGTCCCCACCTCAGGTTCCACCCATGGAACATCCTGAGTAGCACTGGCTGTACAGCCAGACCCTCTGGCCACCTGGGGAATAAGAGCTGACCTGACACACTTTGAAAGGGTCGCCATCTCTCTGGCACAGTCTGATGACCTTGGCAAGGGCCTGCTGCCTGGAGGACTCAAGTACAACTAACACAAGTGCAACAAGCCACGGACAGGGGAGTGGGGCGCGGACGTAGGGAGGCAGGCAGGGCTGGGAGTTATCTGCTGCACACACTTCCAAATGATACGTACCCAAGCCTGCTCTGGGAGAGGGCCTGTTCCAGACGCTGGGGTGTCTGCAGGAAGCAAAACAGACAAAAATCCCTCCTCCCTCCTCCCCAGGTTGGGGGTGTTTCCATCTCATCTGGTTGGGGGGGGCAAACACATGAGTAAACATGCACAAGGTCAGGGGTCAGTGCTGTGGAGAAAAGGAAGGTTGGCGGGGGCTGGGAGAGGGGTGGATGGGACATAGGAGGGGGCAAGGAAGAGGATGGCCAGAGCTGGGGAACATGGCATAAGGCAGGGCACTGTGGTTTGCTCTTCAACCTTTAGAGCTTTCTGGACCTCTGCTCTCCATCCACAGTCCACACAGGGAGGGAAGAGTGTCATTGCAGAGCCCGGTGGAGGGAGAGAATTTGGTAGAAGGAGCCAGTGAGGTACACGCATGTGCAGAACGGGGAAGGCTGGGAACAGGAGCGGCAGGACGGAGAACATGCCGAGGGTCACAGATCCGCCAGGGTCGGGCCACCCCAACCGACTGTAGAGATGTGGTGTGAGCACCTCTGTCTCCCCCACACGGGGGCCTCCCTGCACCCCGTTCCCTCTTGGTTCATTTCTGACTGCAAGTTTCCCCTTCTGTCGTCTGCACTGCCGAGAACGCTCTTTCACTGTTCTACTAGGCGCGGTTAATGAGAGAGGAAGAAAGAGATGATAGAAAAAGGAAAGGCATGTTGACGTGAGGATAGAAAATAAGACAGACAGAGACAGCCAAAGCTCAACACGGGAACACAAGAGAAATGAGAAGCACAAACAGATGAATGATAAAATAATGATAGAAACTAACGTTACCGAGTACCCGAGTCCATAAGTGATGTACAGGTATTCCTTAAACTTTACATCACTCCCGTTTTGCAGATGAGGAAACTGAGCCTGGGAGAATGAAGCTCTTGGCCAAAGATCAAGTTATGGCCAGGGCGTGAAACTGGCCACAGCTACCCTATCACTGTGCTAAGTGGGGAGCAAGGGCGGTTATCCAGATTTGGGGGCCCCAGGGCCTGCTGGCCTGAAGATTTCTAGTGCTGTGCCACAAGGAGTTGCCAGGGTAGACCATCTAAAGGCAAGCTGTTCCACTGATAGGAGTCAACTCATTAAGTCAACTAGATAAACAGAGACGCAGATGTAGTGTGAGTTAACTCACGGAGTGGCTTTTCTCTTTAAGAAAGTTTTCACTTTAGAGAGGAGTCTGTTAATCTCATCATCACCTTAACCAATTCCTTTTCGTTCCTAGGATGTGCCAGTAACTCCAGAGAACTCGGGGATTAAAATAGCAACAACTGCATCTGCAGGTGGTGTGGAAAAGTATGTAATTATTGCATGAAATGGGGCAAAACTGGAATTTGCTTCCAAAAGTTTTTGTTTCCAGAGCTGAATTTTGCCTTTTCCTAGACGCGCTTCCCAGAGCGAGGACAGGAGACAAGCTCTCGAGAGCAGGGACTGGGGCCTTTCTGAGGGGATGGAGCAGGGTTCCACCCTGCACCCACCGTGTTGGGAGTTTCTACTCATCCCTCTTGTGAGGTACCTGGCGAGACCCAGGAGTTGGCTTTTTAGAGGGGGAGATAGTCTTGACTGGTGCCAAAAAAATCTTGTTGTGTGTGAAGCATTAAGGTTGGCTGGCAGATTCAAACCTCTGGTCAGAAGCCTCTGGACCAGAATAGAGACAGGGCCTAGCGAGGCTTAGTTGCTGATGAGCAAGATAATGCGATTATTTGTATCTTTTATCGAACACTTTATGCCATGCACAGAATACTCTTGAATAATAATACCCCAAATTACAAATTAAGAAAGTTCTAGAATAAAGCCTATTAGAAGGCTTTATTAAAATAAAAAGTTTGTTTTATGCCTTCATTTCACACAAAGTCCAAGCAGACGGCAGGGGCCTTTGACAAGTGTTTTCTTTCTTCAGTCTCGTTCAGTGGCATGTTACTAAAAACCTCAGCTTTCAAAGTTTCTTCCAAAGACCATGGTGGGGGTGGGGTGTGGAGGGAGGCTGAATGGGGGCAGGAGGGGTGAGGAGTGAGAGGGAACCTCCCCCTCCAGCTCCTGCTCCAGCCATTCATTCTTAAGGACAGTGGTACCAGCAGGACCATTGAAAGCCAAGGAGAGCAACTCAAGGGTCTGCTGTGTCTCAAAGATGTCTATTTAAAACACGGAGGAGAAGGGCTCCTGTCTGGCTGGAGCGTCCTCCCCAGCAACCGGCCTGTGCCCTGCTTTTCCTTCTCTCTGTGGCTGCAAGTAAGGACAGAGCACATCGAGCAGAGACTGACTTTTTCAGCAAACATTTAAAACGCTGTTGGTGGTTTTCAGTGATAAGCAGTTAATATAGATCGTGTTAGCAATAGGACTGTTTAAGAAAATAAGATTCAACTACCTTTTTTTTTTAAACAACTCTTTTAAATATTTTATTTATTTTTTTAGAGAGAGGGGAAGGGAGGGAAAGAGAGGGAGAGAAACATCAATGTGTGAGAGAAACATTGATCGGTTGCCTCTCGCACATTTCCCGACTGGGCACCTGTCCCACAACCCAGACATATGTCCTGACCGGGAACCAAACTGGTGACCTATTGGTTCGCAGGCAGGTGCTCAACCCACTGAGCCACACCAACCAAAGCAGAGTCAACCACCTTTTTGTTTCCAATGTCATTTCCCACTCTTAAATCTAAGACTAAAACACGGAAATGAGTTTTGAATGTATCCATCAACTATATAGAGTTGAGAGAGAGAGACACTGTCCTTCCAATTGTATCTTAAAGCCAGAAGAATTAGAATTTTCATGAGGAAGAAAAAGAACTGAAAAGTTCAAGAAGATCCATCCTTCCACCCACAGCAGCGTATCCGCAAGATGCAAAAGATCAGGACTTCTGCCCCAAGTCAGAAAAATATGTGCTTAAGGCAAAAACATTAATGAGGGTGAAGACAGAAAACAGGAAAGAAAAAAAAATTAAGGCTTTTTATGCCCCAAATTAGACCTGTCACTGTTCGGTGGTGGGAGAAATGTCAAGAGCCATATAATGCGATTCTTCATCCTCACGCTAAATATGGAGGACTGAAACACTCCATTCCGCAGTTCAATTATAGCATGCAGATGCCTGAGCTGCTTGCTTTCTAAAAACAGAAGCAAGCCAAACGGACCAAACTAACACGAATGTGTATTTCATAGACACACATTTGTCCTCATGACGGACCAGAAAACAACAGAACAAAATAGGTTTCCCTGCCAGCTCTGACAAAGGGCCATCCAGGTTCCAACAGCCACTTGGGCTACAGGCTCTAAAGGAAAGAAGAGTTTAAAAAAGGAAAGCCATTCACAGCAGGCCGCTCCTGCCTCTCCTTTCCATCCTGGCTCTCCACGCTCTCCAGCTTCCAAACTGTCAGCCGTTTGCTGGGGTCAGACCTCTTGCTCCATCCCGTCTCTCCTGCACCGAGAAGCCTCTCAAGCCAGGCAACTGGGCATCGGCCTCTCCTCCCGGCCGCGCTCGGAAAACCCATTAGAGCAAAGGAAATAAGCTGTCGTTTTCTGACCTTTTTTTTTTTTTGCAGGCCATTTCTACCAGGGCTTGTCTGAAATGAAGATAGCAGTCTTTCCAGTTTATAAATACACGTGGGAAAAGCCACTAAAACTCTCACCAACTTTCCATATCTTTTTGTTTGGTCTGGTGAGCAGGGTCAAGGCTGTGACCGAAGGGGCTGTGGCAAGGCAGCCGGTGCTCCCTGCTCCCAGCACAGAAACAAAAGTGACTGGATGGTGTCGCCTGTCATCATTTGCTTTCACAGCTGTCTACACAGAAACCAAAGGAGTTAGCATCCCTGAAAACAAAAGACAAAACCCGGAATGTGAAACAGCGACTGTGTTCCCTTGCTCGGAGACAGCAACGCTTTAACTGCCACCCTGCATGGAAAAGTACTGCTCGGCGGCGCCAGGAGGTCTCCAGATGCCACAGACTGGGCATGCTCTGTTTCTCTTTCCCTGGACCTGGGAATCTGAGGCAGAAGGGGGTCCTGTTCTCCAGAACTACATTACTGAACATACAGGAGTTTCTAGGCATCAGTAGCAAGCACATGGTTTTCTGAGGCCCCCAGCGTGGTCTGACCCAAAGCAAGCAGCTACACGTGGAAAGCGAGGGAACTTGCAGTCTCATTACTTAACAGTCACAGACCAGGTTACACCCCACTCATCCACCTGGTCCTGGAGAACAGAAGAAAGAAGGCAGAGGTTGCTTACCTTAAAGTTGTGTGTCTTCTCATAGTTGAAGTGGTTGTCGTTGTGCGTAAGGGCGGCCCTCCTGACCAGGGAGGAGATCTGTGGACAGGCAAAGAGTTTGAGAGGGGGCCAAAGAAAGCCACCTTTGAGTCCCACCTTCACCCCCAAGGCCACGGCCAGCAGCTCCTGGCGTTTCCTGCCCTGCTTAGGCTTCCGAACCACAGCACACTTTTTCTCATTTTCCAGCCACAGCTCCTCCGAGAACATAGTGTCCCCTGCAGAGCCTGGGAGCTCCGGCTGTCAGGTTTGGGGAACCGCAGCTAATGGCTAGTGTTCGGCAGCAGATACAAGGCAGCTGCGTCCGTCCTGTCTGCAGAGGCCTCAGGCATGTGACCTGGAAGGGCCGGTTTGAGTGATGGAGGGGGATCTGCCTCTGAATAAGGACGGGCCTGTTTTGTACTATTTCTTAAGGCCGACGTGTGCCTGGAACAATAGCACACATTCATGTGCCCAGCAGCCCCCAGATGCTGTAGCCAGTCAGCCACTGACAAATCAATGGCGGAGGCAGGGGCAGGCGACGCTAGTGCCCCCGCCCCAGCACACTGCCCAGGAGAGAGCCCTCCTGTTTGCTAGCACATCGCACACGCACCGCTAGCTCTGACGTTCAAAGCCTGAGGCTGCATCCAATTATTTTGGGGCTCCAATCCCCATCCTGGGCTGAACTCCAGCAGATTAAACCTTTAAACCCTGATGATTGTTTAATCTTACAGGGATCAAGCCCGAGTCTTTTTTTTTTTTTTAAATCTGCCCCAGCACTTGAACATTCAATTTTTATTCATATGCATGCTTTAAATTAGAACAGAGCACCAAGGGGGACACGGAAGGGTGTAGCATTTCAGCCCTGAGCTCTATAGCCAAAATTTCAAAACAAGATGTAGGATATCTGCTCCAGGATCCCCTCCAGTCTCTTCTCCCTGCTTGCTACAGAACCCCCTGCAACCCACACAGACCACATTCCTTAACCCAAACCCAAACCAAAATGTCACAGTTGCTTTTCCTGGAAACAAAACAACTTCCATGTTCATTTTGTTAGGCACAAGCCTAAAGCCTTCCTTGCTCTTCGAAAAGACATCATCTGTTTGATGGGCTCTCTTGGGACCATAGATGTTTTGGTCCCAGATCTTTCCATGAACAGAAGTAAGAAAATCATTACATCTTGTGAAAACCCTTGATCTGTTGGCAAACTTTACTGCAGCTAATGCCAGCAGTAAGGTCAATGCCTTTGCATCTACAGAGCGAGAGAACCCAGGCAGCTGGACCGTCTCCTGGAGGGACGGTCTGTGACTTTCACTCCATCCGTTACGGAGCTGTGGGTCCATGTTTCAGCCCCTCCAAGCAGCTTTGTGGAGAGTAACAAAAGATCGATCATCGCCTTGTGTAATTCTTTACTCCTGGCAATCACTCTCACTCCAGCTTGGTTCAGAAGTGCATTCTCCCATTTCATCCTCCTGTTACCTCCCATGATAACAGCCAATAACTGTCGGGCACAATAACTTGCGTTGTGCTAGACGATATTTAGAGTGTGTTGCGTGCACTTACTGATGTAGTTTGAGCTCATGTGTATGAAGATCAAGACTTTCATTCCCATTTTTCAGATAAAGGTATTGAGGCACTGAAAGGTGAAGCACTTTGCCCAAGGATGTGTCGCTGGTTACGGCAGCAGAGCCAGGGCTGGAAGCCAGGACATGTGTGTTTAGCACCCAAACTCCTGAACATCAAGTCCTGGTGCTTTAGTAAGCCAGTTGGTGCCACGTCCACCATCCTGTGCTGCCAAATGCTCATCTGAAGGATTGGCCCAGTCTTCCCCTCCTTACCGTGCTTGCCTCGCGATAACCAAGACCCTCCGTGGCTTTCCAGTACACCCACACACACCTGTGCAAGAGTCTTCTTAGTCCACTCACACTCCACATGCTCAGAAAACACCAGAGTCTCCATGACTTAACCGCGTCCTGGATCGCCCCAACCTACCCAGCTCATCTAGCTCCCCACACTCCCCTCGGCAAATCCAAAACACCTCTTCTCTGATGAACCCAGCTTCTCACCTAGTAACTTGCTCTGTCCTATAGCATATTCCAGCTGCATTTCAACATGTCTACAGTTTGCCAACATTCACGTCCCAACTAAAGTGTTCCCCTCTCCAGAAAACCTTCTCCCAACTCCTCACTGGAGGCAAACTCGCTCCTTGGAAGTTCCATAGTATTTCCCCCCATTTTTCTTCTTGTGCTTAGCACTTTCTGTCTTGTGTTAGAGTGATTTATAACAGGTCTGACCCTCCTGCTACATTGAGAACTCATTGGTGCACACTCTGTGTGCAGTTCACTCAGGTTTCCCCTGCAAGAGTGTCTGTGAGATTCCTCGCCATAGTAGGCACTGAATGAGCATAAGCTGCCAGTAGCACCTGTGCTGTCTAGGGAGCCCGACAGCTGTGAAGAGGTGTGCACGGGTGCATGGGGTGGGGTCCCTGGCCCCTCCTACGATCTCCCATCACCATGCCTTAGCTTCCAAGGACCTGAACCTTCAGGGGCCTGCCCTGCTGATGGGCCCACCAGACTCCTCAGCCCCCCTCCCCACTGCCCAGTCCTGACGGGCATCTGCCACACACGGTGGCCGAGTGAAGGCGTGGCTGACCTGGAATGGCTTCTCACCCTTAGCCTAAGGGCAAAAAGACAGAGAGGAGGAACAAGGGTCTCTTCCCAAACCTTCCTGGCTAGCAAATCAAGAGACCTTCTGAGGTCGAACCATTCTGTGTAAGAACGAATTCTGTGACCTGAACGAGGCTTCATGATTTTAGAATCTGATAAAACATCTCTTTAATTGGAAAGTGGGCCCAAGGGTCTCCTTTTGGTATGTGGGTGCTTGATGACAAGGAGGTTTAATATTTTCTCTTGTGCCTACGCCTTAACTTACAACAAGCCATTTCTTATTTCTATCGGTGACAGTGATTTTGTCAGATATCTGCGCAATAGAACTTCCCCAAACACAAGACACATTCAGACTTGTGAAGGAGCTATGCGTGGTTCACTGAAGATTCCTCTCTCCGGGAGCCAGCAGTGTGGGCACTGAGGGAGCATCGCTGCGGGTGACCCCGGATCACCCTCTTCATAAAGGAAAAACGATTACAAAGGTCTCTTGGTGAAAACTTCCCTCCTTATTAACCCCGTCACACAGAGCTCTCCCCTCACCGGCCTTCTCACGGACAGTGCCTCGGTTTCCTTTATGTCCCCCGCGGTGACTCATACATGTTCTTACACACATCGACGGTTCATACTTCTGCTGACAGCCGTTGTTCTAACGAACTTTTCTATCTGACCCATTTTTTAAATCTAAACATTCATTAGATGAAGCACATTTCCCTACATGCTCTGTTTCATTCAGGGATTCTCAATTTTGAAACCAGGCATGTTTGGGGCTGGTTAATTCTTTGTCATGGGAGGCTGCGCACGATAGGATGTCTAGTGGTATCTCCGGCTGTGGGGCACCCCCAACCGCGACAATCAAAAATCTCCCAGACATTGCCAAAGCTCTCCTCTGAGGTAAAGGGGCCGCCAGCTAAGAACACCCGGGTGAAATGGGTGACAGATATTTACAGCTTGCTTCCTGTGTGCCAGCTATTGAACGAAGCACTCTGCATGCCTCGACTCATTTAAGATCTGCACCCCTATGAGGTAGGTACTGTTAGAAGGACCTCACTTTATAGATGCGGAAATGGGAACCGAGGGTTTCGGTGACTTGCCCAAGGTGACGCCGCCAGTGCGTGGTAGAGCTGAGATCAGAGCTCAGGCACAACTCACCAGGCTTATGCTCCTCCAGCTCCCATCTAGAACAAGTTTCTTCATTTTTTTTTTTACTGTGATAAAATACACGTAACATAACATTCACTCTTTTAACCACTTTAAAGTGTACAATTCGGCAAATCCGTGGCACTAGGCACGTTCATAATGTTCTCCTATCATGACCAGTATCTGGTTCCAAAACATTTCCACCGATAAAACCCTCACCATTCCTTCCCCTCTCCCTCCAGCCCCTGGCAACCACTCAATCTGCTTTCTGTCTCTGGATGTGCCTATTCTGAATATGTCTTAATAAATGCAATCATACAACAAATGGCTGTTTGTGTCTGTCTGGCTTCTTTCCCTTCGCATGTTTTCAAGTTCACCCACGCTGTAACAGGTATCAGTGTTTCATGGATTTTTGTTGCTGCATCATAACTCAGTACATGGGTAGGACACATTTTGCTCATCCATTCATCAGTTGACAGACATTTGGGATGTTTTCACCCTTTGCTTATTGCAAGTAGTGCTGCTAAGAACATTTTTGAACAAGTTTTTGTCTGAACACCTGTTTTCAGTTCTTTGGGGTGTGCACTCTATCTATGCTTTTAACCACCCTCCAAACTGCCTCTCATCCAAATAACATTTGTGTTAAAAACATCCAGGGGTCGGAAGCCGGAATTATTCTCTTCTCCTCTGCCACCCTGCTAATAGCCCACAAGGCCGGTGTTCCCTGGTCTGGTTTGTAAGGAGGAGACTTTTGTTCTCCCTGGCACCTTCCAAAGCAGGCCCCACTTAGGATGCTATTGGAAGAAAGTGCAGCTATAAATAAATGGTGAAATAAGCTCACCACTTCCCTTTTCCTTATTTATAAATAAGGTTTGGGATTCTATTTTCTTTGGCTTCTCACTGTTCTTCTTTCACGGATTCAGATCCTGAGTCCAAGAAGAAAATCAGGTAACATGAAGGCGGGGCAAGGTGGTCAGCCGAAGACCAGCAGGCGAGGATGGGTCAGTGGGCAGGAGGATGCAGGCCAGCAAAGCCCGATGGGGGGACCGCAAACCCGTCCCGTGCCCTGGAGAAAGAGGCAGTGGGAGCGAGAGGAGTAGCTTCCCCCCAGGCTGACACCAGTAACCTCGTGCCAGAGCCAGGAGGGGACCTCGGAAGTCCATCTAACCGTGGCCTTTTCTCCACCTGGCTCGGTCAGGCCCGTGGCTGGGGGTCCTGACATTCTGCCTTCTTAGTGCCCATTTCCAGAGAAGGGATCCCCATCAGTCTGCCATTCAAGTCAATTCCAGAGCTGCGTTTCAGGGAGGACGCGCTGAGAATGTCACCCTCAGTCTCCAGGTGGGGTGGCCCCGCTACCCCTACCCCAGTCCTCGTGCTCCTGGGGGCACGCTCACTTCTCTGCCTCTTGAGTCTGAGGCCCACTCAGGGGCTGAAGGCCCGAGACATCCCCCTGCCACCAACGCCACCCTGCAGCCGCAGGCACGTGCCGCCGCGTGGCAGCACAGGGAGTGAGAGTCCCCAGGGCCAGTGCTGGCGAGGGGGTCACCGGGAGCGCGCTCAAACCCACCACTGGTGTTTGTGTGAAGGGGACCCTGTCTGGGAAAGGAGGTCGGCAGTGTTTCAAACGCCTCATGCGCATCGGCCCCACGATGCCATTTGTGGGATTTTCTTAAGAACATCCTCGGACAAAATTAGATGGATAGACAGACAATAGATATCCGTCGTAACAATGACAAGAAATGAGAAAAGGCTTAAACATCCAAGACAGGGAACATGTTCGATAAATTCGGGTGTAAGCATGTAATGGAATATTAGGTAGACACTAACAAAAGTGATGAGTCAGTTTTAATGAGGAAGGGACATGCCCCTGGTATCATGTTAGGGGAGAAATAGGTTTCTGAGCCACACATGGTGCGATTCTCAGTTTTATAAATAGGCGCACGCAGAAAGTATCAGAACGGACTAGAATATCTCCAACACACCCAGCTGCTGGAGACAGGCAACAGTTATCTCTGAGCAGAGGAATTTTAACTGACATTTATTTTTTCCTCTTTCTTTTCTGTACTTTTTTGAGCTTCTACAATGATTATGTTTTGGTTCCATTATAGAAAAATATAAAAATTTAAAAGTACGTTATAAACACTTTGATAGATTTAGTGTACACAAGTGATTGTTTCTTAATATCATAGGTAAACCTTGAACTTGTCTAACCCCACCTGCTCGTTTTACAGGTGAAGAAACCGAGGGGTCAGAGAAGCTCAGTGATCTGCGCCCGGGCCCCCACCCCCATCACGGGGCCACTCCGCAACTAGGCCTAGAACCGGATCCAGACTCACGGCCTCGTGCCTGCAGCCCTCTGTCGCTAGTCTTCTCACGCTTGGGCCGGCCTCGGGACCCCCGGAAGGCTTGTCGAGACATGGATTGACCGACCCCAGCCCCGGGGTCTCTGGCTCAGTCGGTGTGAGATGACGCCCAGGAATCTGGATGCCTGACAAGTTCTAGGTGACACTGAGCCTGCTGGTCCAGGGACTGTACTTGGAGAGCCCCTGTTTTGTGCTTTGCATTGAACTTGTGGGTCTCAGCCTTGAGCACCTTAAAATCACCGAAGGGGAAAAGCAAACAGAGGAAGAAACACACACACACACACACACACACACACACACACACATGCACACACCAGGCTCAAGCACCGCCCGTCTCAGACCAACTCCGTTCAGACTTCCGGGGACGGGCTCCGGCCATTGAGGGCATCCTCCGGGGGGTTCTGAAGAGCTTCTAGCACTGGAAACCCTGACACTCATCTCAAGGGCTTCAGTTCTGGGGACCATTAGAGAAGACGGAAGTGTGAACACCGTCCATGCTCCTTCCAAAACGAAGGAATCAATGTCTTTTTAAAAATGTGAACGTGCCTCTGTTCCCCACCCCATCCCCACTGGCCATCATGCCACTGAAAACCTCCACAGATTCTTAACCTAAAGGCAAAAATCCACATCATGTCCTACAGGGGCTGGTGAGGCCCAGCCTCCCCTACCACCCCGCTCTTCCTGTCACCTCAAGAATTTATAACCATAACCGAGCAGTGGGACTCACAAATGATGACCTATGGCCCCCCACTGGACTGCTAGCTTTATGAGGTCAGACGGCGTCTGTCATAGTTAAGAGCCCAGGGTTATACCTTGAGCCTGGCACAAAGTAGGCACTTACTAAATTTTTCTAAACAAATGAATGTCCACGGCCATAAAATCTCCTGAGGTCAAAGAACCTCTGCGGAGCTTATCATCATCACTAGCTATTGTCTCATCAATTTACACTTGTGAATCTCTGGTGGAAAATTCAGGGGCCATGCCCTTTGGGTTTTGAACCAGGTGATCACATTTCTGGTATCACAAGAAGGAGGCTCTGGAAACGGGGGACCGTGCCCCAGGGACACGGCCAGGTTTGGGACTAGAATAATACTGAAAGTACGGAGCACGTTATATTTGTGAAGTCTGTCATAGGACACACCTTCCCTCTCTGAGGGAGGGAGAGCAGGTGCCATTCCCAACCTGCATGGTAGGAGACCAGGGCCTAACAGGTGTGTCCTGGGGAACAGAATCTTCTCCTGATGGTCTCTCCATGGAAATCCCTGGCACTCCAGTCATAGCAAATGTCGTGGTGGCCACTGACATCCCGCTGACATAAGGACCTCCCCTCTCTTCCTACGGGACTCTACACGCTTTTAAAATGGGGCTCTCCCCATGGTTCTCACATTAACCGCACCTCTAGTGACTAGCAGGGGCTGACCCTTGCTTGGCACTCAAGAAAGTTTTGTTGCCCCCAAAGTAAACACACCAGCTTTATTGCAGTCTCTTATTTTCCTTGTCTTCCATCAAAATGACTTCTAATTTTAAAAGCCATCAGAATGGCCGTGCTTCTTCTCTTGGTCCATCCCGGCACATCCCGCATGCACATCTGGGGGCGTGGGGTCGGGCGATGAGGCTGCGTGCTGTTTCCCCGAAGCCACAGAACATTTTTTCCTGCCCTGAGACACTCGGGAAAATGCTACAGGCATTCACTCAACTCAGGACAATGAGGGAAACCTGGTTTTTCCTTTTATATTCCCTCTCAGAGGGTCGCAAATACTTTTCATGGCTGGATGTGGGTGTACTGAGTGTGTGCTTTCTACCTATTTTAGTGTAAAAAAACTATGCATATGGAGGGAGGGGCAGAGTGATTTCCCTTCTGGTCTTGCGGTGGAATCCTGGATCTGGCTCTTTTCCTGTAGGCAAGGGGAAAAACTACAAATACCAAGGGACATAAGCCCAAATTACTCAAAGGGGTCGTTTTCTTATCAATGCAACTGAGCCCAGCCTGTTGGATCCTAGGTACTCTGAGTGCCTCTTTGTTCTGCCAAATAAATCTTCCTTGCTCCTCCTAGAAACTGCCTCGCTAGTGACTGCTGTGGTCTTTGCTTGTGGTTTCCAGGCCTGAAAGACGAGGAAGACAACAAAGAGATAGGGCTGCACTGCAAGCTCATTCCCGTGACTGCTGACTTGAGAGACCAGGGTGGGGCCCTGCCGTCTTTCCCGCCAATGTGCTACCTAAAGCTGAATAATTCTGGCTTCATGTATTAGCTCATCAAAGCCTCAGGTATCCCTGGCTGACCTGGCTGACTCTTAAAACTCCCGGTGACCTCCACACTTGCTATGCTCTGGTCCGAGAAGGAGAGACCTTTGTCTCTGATGGCACAATCTGCCCAGCTGTCACTTCAATTCTTCTCCGGGGACAGATGGCCACTCTCAATCCAGAGACACAAAAGGGCCCAAGCACTGGTCTCGCTGCCTCTCCTACGATTCATTCATCCCCTTATCCCCAACACTCAGCATTCATCCCTGAACGAAGGGCCTGTGTGGTCTCCAAAAGGGACCGGGCGACCTTATTTAGAAGCAGATAATCCAATCCTTCTTGGGTTGATGGACTGCGCAATGTTCTAACTGTGGTCCTTGCCATCCCCTTTCTCCAGCTGTTGCGCTGAGACTGACGTCAACCACTGTGGCGAATTGCTGATGTTTCGGACAGGCTGCTGGGACGGAGAAGCAACAGGTCCTCCACGCTACCGGAAAAGACGTTTACAGTTGCGTTAAGCACCCCGCACATTTTAACACGAAGTCGTTTGCTTTTTCTTGTTGTTTTGATTTCGTGTGCAGTGTTTGGAAGAGGGAAAACAGAACTTACATCCAAGTGAACTGATCCATTTCCTTAAATAAGCACTTTAAAATTCTTAGTCAAATTTCTTAAATGCTGAGTTTAAATCGGGTTATTTTTGAGAGAGTGGACCAGTTGTCGAGTTGAGCCTCTTTAAAACTGCTTTACGATATTTTAGGGAGACGTGTGTAAAACGAAGGCCTGTAAACAATGCACAGGATCCGCAGCCAGGACAACGTTCCCAGCTGCCGCTGTCCTTCCCGTCCTCTGCTCCTCTCGTCTCAGATTCTGAATTCATCTCTATTTCTTTGTATTTCCCTTGCTGTCACCTGCCTCCCCACCTCTGGCCAAAGCACTAGATGCCCCCAAATGATTGACTGGTGGGTTTTATTACAAAAGTCAAAGATGGTCAGTTTCTGGCTTGAGGCACCCAACTGTCTCGTAGACCCCACGAGTGGTCCTCCCTTACCCCTCCCTGCCGCTGTCACTCACTCAGTTGAGCCTGAGAAATCTCTGCCCGAGGCTGTCCATTTGCTGAGACACATTTTCTTGGCACACAGCTGTCTGGCACTTTGCAGGGCAGGAGGCACCAGACAGAGCCTCAAGCTGCCAGCCTATAGGTTCTTCGGTCAGCAGTTGGAATAAGGGACATCTTTCTTGAAAGAAAAAGATCAACATAACCAGCTGTTTCTGCACGCGTGCTGCCCCTTGTCACTGTGCCTGTTTCTGCGCCCCCATGTGGCTTCCGTGCTTAGAAGCCGGGATGCTCTTTGAACACGTGCTGTTCTTTGGGAGGCTGTGCCTCAGCACACAGGCTCTCTAATGCTTAAAGCTTACCAAACGTATTAGAACCCAGTCGGCCACAAAGGGGGGAAACGCCCCCAACAATTACTGCGCACACTTTGCGCTAGGCAGGTGAACCGTTGTCTCGTTTATTCTGCATGACGGTCCTGTCTGCGGCACAGGCATCAGCACCATGACCTCGTACGTGAGGAGACGGAGCTAGGAGAGCTCTCACCACTCAAGCTTGCACAACTACCAAGCTGGACCAGCTCCTTCCATAGGCCGTACCCCTAAACTCCACATGATGCTGCCTCTGCATGTTTGTCCCCCCGTAGACCCTGAGTAAAGGGCCCTGCATTTACGTTTTCTAATCACTGTGGCACGAAGAACCATCAAGAGCACTCAGAAGTTTATAAGTAGATGGATGTGTCTGGTCCGGTCTGGCCCCTCTCCCTGTTTTACAAAGGGGAGAATAGTAAGTTAGTTGCCTGGGTTCTCATAGCCCATCAGGTAGAGTCAGGACGAAAAGCCAGGTCCTTGGGCTGCAGATCCAAGCTGTTTCCTCCATGCAAGAAGAGATCTGGTCCATGCCCACGCTTGCCCAGGCTGCACGAGTTAAAGTCACACACACACACACACACACACACACACACATGCGCCCTCACCCATTATGAAGTGCATCAGACACAGGCAGGAAATTACCAGACAGGGCACATGGTTAAAATTGTCTCAGAAAGTAATTTGGCCATGTGTATCAAGAGTTTCAAAACATTAATGTCCTTTGAGATTCTATAATTTGATTTCTCAGCATCTATCCTAAGGAAATGATCCTAAATACAGAAAGGCATTCATGGTGGCAATATCTCTAACATTAAAAATGGGATACATTGTGCACGCCCCAGCATAGGGAAATAGCGAAGTCAGCAGGACACTCACAGGACAACCAGAAATGATGCTCGTGACGAACACACAGTCAGACGGCTGTAATATGCTACGTGCAAAAAGCAAGATACAAAATTATAAATGCATTAAGCTTACAAATCTACTTCAACTCCCAATGCGTAGGAAATCACTGGACAAAATAGACAAATGTCCAAATTTTCTTTATCTTTCAAAATTATTGTAATAGTATTACTTTGATCATTGGAGTGAGAAAAACAAGCAAAACTTTGCCACAGAGAAAAACATCTTATTTCCTGGTGTGCTTCAGTTCTGTTTTGTACTAGGAAGTTTTTACCTTAGAGGAAAAATTGGGTGAGTTTTAAACGTAACTGGAAACTGGGTAAATCGAGAGTGCCAAAGTCTTTCGTGGTCTGCTATGACATATTTAAAGAAACTCAGATATGCAAAATAAGTGACTAAGTAACATTGTTGGAAATGAAAACTCAATCCAGCAGGCATTAAGTAAGGATTTGCTCCGTGTGGGGCCTACACCATGTTATTTTATGGGCTTTACTGATATAAATTACAATTCTTCCAAAATGCAAAAGAGAATAGTATTTCATGTAAAAACATGATTTAGGTGAACTCTCTGGAGAGAGTTTGACCTTAAGCCAAGAGAAATAAAAGCTTTAAAATAAAAAAATACTGTTTCTATCATATGCATTACTATTCGTTAGAGTCGGGAGATTAAAAAATAAAGAATAAAGATCGTGTCCACATGACATGGGTTTTGTCTAAATAAATTTATTCAAACTCAGAAAATTACATCTTAGCATGTATAATGTAGCTATGAGAATTGAGATTTTGTGATATTTCAACAATGATTGGGGACAGAGGAGCTTCTGCTTTAAATAACTCAACATGTTTTAGTTTAACTTTGAAAAGTCGTGTGAGAAACTAGCCCTGCCATGGGCCACGGGCTGTGTCAGTGGAAAACGCTCAGTGCTCACAGAACCCTGCGGTCACAGAAAGGGCAGTGAACCGGCGAGAGGCTTCTGTTCGCTAAGCATTCCTTGTTAAGAGCAAAGACTCTGCAGCTAGGCTGTCTGGGCTCCGATTCCTACTCCAACCTTCCCAGCTGAGTGACTTTACCCCAAGTGACTTAACCTCTTTATGCCTCACTGCCTCCAATGTGAAATGTGGCTAATAATAGCAGGTACCTCTAGATAATTAAATGTGCAATCTAAGTTGTAAGTTGTAAATTGCTCAGATCCAGGCCTGGCATCATTTTATATGTATGTATGCATATATAATTTAATGAATAAATTAACTTCAACGATGATGCAGGTGGTGTTTTCAAAGTAAGGCCTGATCTCAAGAAGGTGTTGACAACAGAGTTTCACTAAGACGACCTTTACTTCCTGTGATATGAAAAGAAGTTATTTTCTGACCAATCCCACTGAAAAATCATACGGTCATTTACATTTGACTGAAGAGCTACTTAAGCTGGAAGTATTTTAAGCACAGGAGGCAGGTCTTCAGAGGCGTGGGCAGAGCGAGCCTGAGCTGACACTGAAGCCGTGTCATGCTGCAAAAGCAGGCTTGTCTCCTGAAATGTTTCGGTGGTGTCGGAAGGAAAAAGAGGAGAGGGGTGTGGAGTAGGGTCCGCATGTGTATGAAAACAGCAGAACGAAGAATGGCGTTGGAACTCATGCAGGTCCCGGCACAAAACTGTGCTGGTAGCTTTGGTCCCAGCATTGCAACCTGGGGGGAGCCTTCCAGACTCCCGGGAGTGTGGGGAACAGCTGAACAGCAGCGGGGCAGCCCGTGGACATCTGAATGAGCTCGCGGCCTTCGATTCCGATCTCCCTCACCCTGCACAGAGTACTGGGTGTTGGTGGGTGACGGAGCTCCTTGCTCCTGGCAAGACTTTTTGGGAGAGGGTGGAAGAAATGTCACACTTCTAAAAATGAACCAACAGCTACCTCCAGGAGTCACCGGGCCGTCGTTGGAATGTCACAAGTGACTGTTTTCAAAGATAGTTGCACCCAATGCAGCTACTATGGTTTCAATGTACACCTCTCTCCCAATGGTTCTTAGCCTCCCCACAGCACACACAGCATATTCTGGGCCGACCCACTTCTTTACCGCCACCCACTCCGGTTTCACACTGGTGTTCCTTAATTTACCCGTTGTTCTATGCTACGAGTGAGAAAGTCTCTGTAGATCCCTTCCTTGGAAGTACTGTTTACAATGCTGTTTAGAAGTATCAGCACTTCATGAACTTAATTGTAACCATGTAAGGCCAACGAGTACCTATTAGAACTAGTGTTTGGAAAACTCATACTTGACGCTTAACCTCAGGATTTTTCTGAGAATTAAAACAAAAAATACCCAGAGTTTGCAGTGCCAAAAACACAACAAGGGTCTGATGGAGGTCACCTATTATATCGTATTTTTCAGACTATAAGACACACTTTTTCCCCCAAATTTGGGAGGAAAATAGGGGTGCGTCTTATAGTCTGAATGTAGCTGAATTGTAGTCTTCAGTTATTTATGTTATTAAATATTTTACCACATTTTTTGCTTCAAAAATTTTTTCCCCTATTTTCCTCCTCTAAAACCTAGGTGTATCTTATGGTCCGAAAAACACAGTAATTATCAATAGCAACTTCTCCTTAAATAAGCTTAGTGAATAGTCGTGCTGGATCCTGACCCATGCGTAGGTAAGAAGTCTGGTAGTGGTTGTGCCAACTGGCCCTGGGCAACATCGTGGCGAGTGGGGACGGCTGTGTTGTGTTCTTTCTTGCCCACGTGGGGAGTCACCCAGGGCCAGTGGAAAAGGCAACATGAGGCAAGTGACCACAGGACGGCTAGGCACAGCTGGCGGCCGGAAGTGCACTTGGGGACCCGGGTTCCAGGCCGGCGGGGCAGGGAGCAGGACCTCAGAGCACTCCTCCCCGGGGGTGCATGACAGCAGACCTGGACACGACATGCTGGTTCTTGTGGGTCGCTGGAGTTGCTAGCATGTCTCACTGGACTGAGCCCAGGGTGTCATCTGAGCCCCAGCATTCCACACCTGGACCTCTCAGCCCCCTGGTGCCAGTTAGTCTGAAGGCCTCAGATCTCTGGGCCCTGACACGGGTCCTGGCATCCACCTCCTGTGTTTTCCAAAACCCCCAAAGGATAAGAAACAGTCTGTTAGCCCCAAGTGACATGTCTTAAATAGTGTGAATCCATAGGCAACTGCCCGCTTGCCAGATGTCCTGAGTCCTTCCAGAAAACTGCTGTATTCTGGTGAAAGCCCCCAAACCAACTGCCAAGGTGCTAAAGAGACGGACTATGTCTGTGGGATGGTGGAAGCTCAGGGGGACGCCACCGCTCTGAGTTTGCTGGCCTGGTGGCTGGCAGTGCCGCATGTGGTGGTGGGTTTTATGCATAAAGCATTTGTGTTTGAGTTCCTCTGCAGAGAGAAAACAGGTGAAACAATGGGTATTTTTTCCATTGGAGAAAAATAGTTCCAAGTACAGTATTAAAGTAGGTTAAATGAGTAGGAGTTTACAGACACAAATGTGTGTTAGTGTATATGAAAAACAAGGTACTTCTATGTATAGAAAAATAAAAATACACAATTAGACACTTTATATCTCCTTTCTCCCATCCATCCATCCATCTACCCACCCATCTATCTATCCACCTACCACACCAATCAACCAGCAAATTCATCAAACAACCAACATTAAAGAGAAGATCTCCTGCCCTGGCTGGTGTAGCTCAGTGGATTGAGCGCAGGCTGGAAACCAGACGATCCCGGTTCGATTCCCAGTCAGGGCATATGCCTGGGTTGCGGGCCGGGTCCCCAGTGAGGGCCATGTGAGAGGCAACCATACATTGCTGTTTCTCTCCCTCTCTTTCACCCTCCCTTCTCCTCTCTCTAAAAAGATAAATGAATAAAATCTTAAAAAAAAAAAAAAAAAAGAGAGAACATCTCCTGAGTATCAGTCTCTGTGCTAGGCTCTGGGCACCTAAACTCACATGAGATGCTCTCCCTTCAGGCAGTCCATCGGCTAGGGAAGTGTCCAGAGCTGAGGAGGGGCGATGGAGCAGGGCTTCGCTGTATTTTATGCTTGAAAGCCTCTCCTACCCATTTCATGGGCTGCACTAACCTCCATACTCGGCATTGTACCGAGAATACAAACCTCTATTGCCTGAAAGGAAATTCTTTTGCTCAGTATAACTTAAATTTTGAGTTCATATATGTATTTGCATATGACCCCGGTAATCAGAGGCCTTCACCGTATACTCGGACCTCCTCCGAATGCAGTCCATTTCCGCCGACATCGTTCTCCATTCACCGTGCTCACCGCTAGTCGTCTCTGCAGCCTCCCCCAGGCCTCCCGTCACTTTCTCCAGAAACCTCTCCTTCGTGCCTGTCTTAGCGCAGACATTCTTCACGCCATTTTTTTCCTTTTGGCTTTGAACCCGCGTTCTATGTGGCTGTGTCTGTCCCGCCCATCACTGTATCCCTGTCTTTAGCACACGGCCTGTCTGTGTAGCATTCAGTAAATATTTCTCAGAGAATTAATCAATAAATGAGTAAATGGAGGGCAGGTTATTGGAAAACATATACTTCACAGTCTGCGTAAAACATACGGTTACCCCTGAGATTTATTACTTTGGCCAGGCACAGAGAGGCAGGAGTGCGGTTTTAGTTATCCTACGTGGGGATGAGAACAATTTATTCTACAGCACAAAGTAAGAGCGAACACAGTGGGACAGGAGCCGTTACTGTTTCTGGTCATCTGTGCCACCCTCTCATCTTACAGAGAAGGAAACTGAGGCCCACAAAAGTAGAGTAGGTCCCTAAACAAGTTGGGAGCAAAGCAGCAACTGGGAATGAAGCTTCTGGAATCCTAATCCATGGTTCCTTCCACTTCATCTACCTGCCACCAGCAGCCATTTGCTTCCTTCCATTGTCAGGGAATGGCCGTGTCCAAGGAAGCCACACCTGGAAAGGCGTGGGAATCTAAGCTTGACCGGTGTTCTAACCAGAAGTCCCGAAGCCAAGGTGATGTTAAGTAAATCATTATTGACCTTGAGAAAAACATGAAATCATGACATTTGGAGCCACAGTACATCTCCCCAGAGTTTCAGATTATTAGCTTAGACCCAAAAATAAGAAAGAGGGAGTAACAAGAGCATCTGACAACCTTGACATTTTTGAGAAATTCTTCTCTCACCACACAATGGACCGACCAGCTGTTTCATTGTGCCCTGGGGCCAGCCCGGCCTCACTGTCACCTAGTGAAGAAATGTCGCTGACAGTAGGGGTGCTGGAGGGGATGGCTGGAAAAGGTAATTTGTGCGGGGTGTGTGCTGCGCAGAGGACTAGCCAGAATCCCCTCACCCTGATTTATCGAGGGCAGTGCTTCCCTTCCAATGGAACAAAGAAAAAAAATTCCACATTCCGTGGGAAACCAGAAGAAAGTAGAGTGACAGAAAGAATTAGTGCCACCTGAAAAAGAAATGATAAAAACACACGCGGGAAGAAATATGACGGTTCTTCCCCCAAACCTGAGGATCTTTGAAAAGACATCAGAGAATCCATTTTTCAAAAATTAAAAGTCATGGACCAGAGCCTTTCAGGGGCTTCAGAGCAGGAGAGTCTGACCCCCTTGCCCTGCCTGGCTCCTGGCAGGAGCCGCGCTGGGGAGAGACTGAAGGACTCCTGAGAAAATCTGAAACCACATGAAAGGGAACAAGGAACTGGTCCCTCCTAGTTCAGCGTAACTTAATTCAAAAGCAGGGGGGATGTTTTTGTGAAAGAATCATTGTCAAATTCAAGGCCGCAGAGTGTTGGGCTGGTTGGATTTCACAAACGTGTCCTCTGGGCGTGACGCCTGTCTATTCCTGAGTTCTGATATTTCGTCACAAGCTCAGGTCACTGCACAAAGAACTTTGCAGATGCGATCGGCCAACAGAGGCCGGAGCAAAATGACTTATCTGCTTGGATGGGTTTGCCACACCGAAAGCACGTGCGTTCACATATCCAAGTGACTGAGGGAAACTAAGAATTCTGATAGCAGCTATTTGATAAATATTTTGATTTGATTGAAAAATCTCCTGCTTATTACACATGCGCTCGTGGGCTTTGCTTTTTTTTTTCTTCTGGTCTTGAATGCTGGGATCTTGACCAGGTATAGCAGGTCCTCAAGTAATGTCGTTTCATTCAACATTTCGATATAACATTGATAAGAAAAAAAAATCAATCCCCAGACGGCGCCCCTGTGTGTGTGCAGTTGGCCCATGCTCCTTTTTCTGCATGGATTTCCTCCAGGTGCTCCAGCTTCGTCCCACATCCTGAAGAGCTAAGGCGGGGCATGTGTGTGAGCGGACCTGTGATGGGGGCGTCCTGGCCAGCACGGGGCCCCACCTTGCACCCTGAGCTGCCAGGACGGGCTCTGACCTCCCGTGACCCTGAGTGGGAATCGTTGGGTTGGAAAATCATTCTTTTACTTGTTTTTATTGGCATTTCTTAAATGTATGTATAGCTCTCATTTATTTCAATGTTTGGTATTAGAAATGTTTTGGGTCTTTAGTTAGAGGTTTGGTGATGTTTTTGTGACCAAAAATAGGCTATAGGAACTGAACACCTGTTACCCTGTGGTCAAATTGGTTTTGAATAATTTGTTGTATAATAAATACATCGTTTTGCTTAAAGTCTCGATTTCCAAGAAGCTGTTGATGAGGTCAAGTGACGATTTCCTATAATCTGATGTATTAGGGCCTCAGTTTCCTTACTCTCCAAATGTGGGCTTAGCCAGACTCCTTCCCATCTTTGAATGTTCACACACACGAACTGGGACCATAGACATTTGAGGGGGTACAAGTGGGGGTTGAGGGTGGGTCAAGTAACCAGATAATTACATAATATTAAAGCCATGGCAGTACACATGGGGGACAACTCACATTAGCATCCTATGTCTGTGACATGTATATGGCGGGGGGTGTTGTACCATCAGCTCCAGAGACAGGCCCTTCGTAAACTACTTACTCAGTTGGGCAACCTGCCTCATCGTTTACAGATTCAAACAGAACCAACATATCCCACTCCTTCTAGAATCTTCACCATCTAAAAATAAATGGAGACTTACGCTTCCATCATGCAACAAACACCCCTAATCATAGCCCATGAAAATGACTTACTCATTTGGGTCTGCATTTCATTGGGAAAGTTTGAAATTGAGCAAGAATGAAAAACAAAACAAAACAAAACAAAACGCAGCACCGCCTTCTGCAACACATAATAACAGGGGCCGGCACTCCGAAGGGGTAACAAGGGATCTATGAATATAAGATGCCAAAATTGGTTTTTAAAGAGAGAGTGGGGACTTGCAATGGTGGCATGACTACTACCTGCTTGGAAACCTCAGGCAGAGTAAGATTTTAAAAAATACATGCTAATTCATAAACAGAGACTACTGAGTCAGGGGCAAGCATCCCATTAGAATTACTCCAGCCCGGAGCAAAAGGCCACATCCCCGGCGTGGCTGCACAGTTCCTCACTGCCAGACCTCCGGGCTTTACGCGGCTGGCTTCCCACAGACTGAAGTGGAACCGTGCTCCACGGGGTCGGGACGCCAAGCCCTTCAAAAGCTGCCCCTTTCAACACTTGGTTTCCCCTCATAATTACTTCTCGTGTTTCCCTCCTGATACTCATTTAAATGCTAAATAAAAGGAGCGTGTTCTCCAAGGCGAGAGATTCGTGGTTGTAACCTGGAGCTACCTCGGAGTGAAAATTAAAATCAATTATACCCCATGTGGGCATGATTATACTAAGGGAGTGAGTAGGAATATAAAATGATGGTCCTCTGGGAAAAAATCTGCTTTGTTTTGTGAACGAGCGTGACAAGGATGGCGGAGTACTTGTCCGATGTTTCCAGAGCTCGGTTCTGAGAGCCACTCAGGTGGGGTCTGCGGGGGCACAGAGAGCTGAGAGAATGCCTGCGGGTGCGGGGAATGCTGGGAATGGCTCCTTCCAAGGAGGTGACAACCCTGTTATTATTCAGCCTCCAGGACAGAGGCGGTGTTGGTGCAGGTGTGTATGGCAGCTTCAAGGGCGTGTGTGACTTCAGCAGAGGACACTGCGCTGTTCCTGCTGAGGCCAGGGAGCAGGGCTGGTCTGCAGGAGGCCCAGGGTCAGCCCAGGAAGTGCTCCGACAGAGGCGCTGACTTTGCTGCTTGGCGGGGGTCTTCGAACCCAGGACCATGTCTATTGTCCCTGAGCCACCTGACCCTCTCCCCACCCTCGGGGGCCCTGTCACTTGTTCCTCACAGGCTGGCTCAGCTGAATTTTTGACCTTTTAAAAACCAGACTTGTAAGATGGCTCTCTGACAGTGAGCTAGGAGCAATGGTACACATTCAACCCTGGCCTCCCACAGTTCCTGCCGTTGTGGAGAAAGCCACACGTGGGCACAGAGTAGGGAGTCAGGAAACCTGGGTTTTGGTTCCAGTTTTGCCAGCAGCCAGCTGGGTGACTTTGGGCATTTTTTTTAAGCCTTTCAAGTACCCTCAACTATGATGGGAACTCCAGGATATGATTGGCATCATCATCATTATTATTTATTATTACTATTATTTTTATTACTATTATTGTTACTGATTCTGCATTACTAGCAAACTGGGAATGTGTTTAAGACATTCCTGGAACATCATGAAGACAGCCATTAGCTTGCTGCTTATTATAATGTCAACTAGAACACATTTTAATATTTTTAGTGGTGTGCCGGGATTGGCTTGAAATGTGTGCGTCTCTTCCTAGCTGGACTCAATGACATCCCATTGGTAACTTGAAATCAGCCATAGTAGGAGTATTTACACCATGGACATAGGCAAACATCAGGATTCCCTCCCCTCTCCTGGAGGGCAAACCTTCCTGGTTGTTAAACATCAAAACTTGGTTGTAATCTCAGGTAATACAGTGTCTTTAAAAAGATCAACGAAATTACTTTTTAGAAATCAAAGAATATTTTAAGTGGCTGTTTGGATCATGATTTTAATAAAGCTGGATGTTTGAAAATGCACCAAAGTGTTTTTTCAGCTCAGATTTTTGACACAGAATTCACATGCTGTAAACTTCACTCTTCTGAGTTTTGACAAACGTACGTGGTCAGGTTCCCATCCCCATGTGGCAGGACTGCTCTGCCCTGTTCCTTTTGAAGTTAGGTGTGGCCATGGGACCTGCTTTAGCCAATGAAATGGAAGGAGTGATGAGTGTCACTTCTAAGCAGAAAGGGAAGCAACAGGGTCATAGAAAGAGGATAAAGCAGTCAACACTGTGAGGAGCATGGAATGTGGGTAAGAAATGAACGTTGATGCCTTCACCCACTGACATCGCTGGTTGTTTGTTAATGTGTCCCAACCTTAGCCATCCCCATGGAGACAGTGTTGATCACCAACGAACCACAAAGCAGGTGGATTAGTTGGCTAAAATGTGCTGCAAATGAAAAATGTAACTCCCTTTGCACATGGTTCAAGGCCCTACACAAAAAGATCTCAAATTACCTAACTTAATTTCCAGAAGTTCCCTTCCTGTATTCTAGCCATATGGGGTATTTGAAATTCCTTGAACATATTACAACTACTACTGCCACTTACTGAGCACCTACTATGTGCTATGTTCTCAGCACTTTACAGTTACCATCTCATCCCAAGTACCACATCTTTGTTCCCTGTTTTCTCTCCTTAGCATTCCCTTCTCTCTTTTCTTTGCCCTGAAATATCTCACTTAGCCTTTATGGTACAGTTCAAATGCCATCTTCTGAAGGGTCTCTGACCCTCTCACTGATTAAAGTAATTGCTCCACTACTACACTCCCAGCGCATGTTGTGCAAAAGTTACATTATGCTATTGTGATGTGTCTACTCTGTGGTCCCTCCACCCTGTCACCACCTGGACCACGCACCGACAGTGGGACTTATTCAGGGTAGTGTTCAGGCCAGGGAGGAAAGGATGAGTCAAGGTGGCATTTGTGGTAGGCAAGAGACAAGTAGGAATAAGGCTGGTTAAAGGAATCAACTCAGATTGCATTTTAGACCAAATGGGCCAAGTGTGTCTTTCAAAATTATACAGAATCTTCTTAAAATAGTTCATTAACAGATGGATCTGGCTTTAGCCTGAGTAGACCCTGATTTCTCTCCCAAATCTAAACCCACCACAAACAACCCCCAACAGGACCTAGGAAGGTTTCAACACTGGGCTTAGCTGGTAGGCTCTGCTTCTAAGACGTCATGGTGCTCCTGTGCCAGGAGGAATGGAAGTGTCTAGAAATGCCCTTCGGTGCTCACCCAGGACCGTGTGGTTAAAAAGCTATGGGGGTGGGGGCCTAACTCTCTCTCACAGCTGGAGAGGCTTTGGCCAAGCTCCTCTTCCCATGGGACAAGTGGTGTCCTCCCCGGGTAACATTTCTTGGGTCTCAAGATCTCCAGGTGCTGAGAGCTCACGTTCCCAGGTACTTCCTGGAAACAGCAGGCGCCCAAACCCAGACGGCCTGGTGCCAAAGTAGTCTCATTACCTTTGCACTAATAACATTGCTCTGACACCTGCCCCCCGAAAAGGGAGATCAGGGGCGGTGGGCTGGGTGCCTCCCCTGGAACACAGACCCACCCAGCGGGGCCTGTAGCCTCAGCAGCCTTTCCCTCTTCTCTTGTCTGGCTGAGCCTGGCTTTGGCGGCTTCTTCTTCTTCTCAATAAAGCCCATCCCAAGCTCTCACTCAAATCCTGTGAAACTTGCTGCTAATCTTGGTGGAGGACAGGCGGCAACTCAAAATGGATCCCTCTTGAAAAAATTCCCCTCCAAAAATGGAATTATAGTGCCAACAGCCAGCTAGCATTTGATGGTTTGCCAAAGGTGTTCAGATGTATCATCTTCTCCCAATAAGAATGTGAGAGAGAGGGGGCTTCATCAGCCGTCATTTTCCCTGTTGGACAGGTGAGGAAACTGAGGTTGAGCAGGCACAGAGCATCGCCCCATGTCACACAGTGGACTCAGGGCAGAACCAAGGTGCTCTAACTTCCCGCCATACTGGTCTTTCTCTGGCAACACAATGAATGTGACCACCAGCACCGTGTAGCCTTTCACTCTTCCCGAAAGTGTCTCATGGTGTTGACAATTCAGCTTTATATTGAATTACATGCATGTGGCAGAGTGTGCACCAGCCCACCACAGCCCATCCTCCAGAGACGGAAATGTAATTCCCCCTGAACACAGAGACTGAATGAATCAAAACACTTTCAGAAAAATCTCAAGAAAAGTCATTCAGATAGGTTTCCATATGCCACTTGATCTAGTTGATGAAAATTCAGTGATTATAGAGGCACACTCTCATTTCCACAGACAAAGAAAGCAGGAGAGTATAGGCCACAGGTGGCACACACAGGCCCACGGGCCGAATCCGGCCTCCACCTTGTTTTATCCGGCCCAGCACCTTGTTTCTACCCAGCAGCAGTGCCGAGCTCCTTGCCCCCAGTTAAGGAGTAGTTACATATATACAGTCCTAAAATTCCATTTAGCCCTTTGAAGGCAACCGTGAGGCTGATGTGGCCCTGGTGAAAATGAGTTTGACACCCCTGGTAGGATATTGCAGATGTAATTCAGGTGTAGTCCAGGTAGGGCCAGGTGTACCACAGAGTGGGACCAGGTTGAGGGCAGCGAGGGGCAGAATGTAAGGGGCACTTACTCTCAGGTGCTGACCTTGCATTTGCACAACTCTGAGAGAGAGCATCGCCTTAAATTTGGCACCCTAGGCCCCTCCCTTGTCTCCCTCGAGCCCCAGCCTTGCTGTACCAAGTCTCCTTATCCCAGAGCTGGTGTTCTGCCAGAATCCGCGGAGCAACGATGAAGGCTGGATCCCCAGAATGAGATCAGAGGCAAACTAGAAATGAAATGCCGTTCAATTCATATTGTCTTGCCCAGGCAGAACAGGCTACATGATTTGCAGGGCCTCGTGCACAATGAAAATATGTGCCCCTCTTTCAAAAATTATTAAGAATTTTAAGAAGGTGATAGCAGAGAGTTAAATCATGTAACGGCCTTCCAAACACTGGCCTCTGGGAGGGAGCCCTGGCCTCACGCCATGAAGCTGGCCCCATGCCCAGGCCTAACTGCCCCGCTGTCCTCCCTCAGAGGCGTGGCCCTCATGCTGAGGCCCCTCCTCCAGCAAGATTCAGATCTGTGAGCACACACCTGGTTGCCTAGGAGATGACCTCTAGGGAGTCCATGGAGATGTGCCATCTGTGGTCACTGAAACAGTATGGGGATGGGACTCAGGAGGTGCGAGTCCTGGGTTTGGTCCTTATAATTAGGTTATAAGGCCCTGGCCAGTCATAGAATGCCTTTACACCCTCGTTCCCTCCTTTGGACTGGATCACAACTCTGAACCCTCCGGCTATGGATTCCCAGGAGTTCAAGGCTATTGCGTATGGTTGGAGAATCGTCTCTACAGGCAGACCTTGGAGATATTCTAGGTTCAGTTCCAGATCACCTCAATAAAGCGAGTATCACAGCAAAGAGATTTACGTGAAAGTTTTGGTTTCCCAATGCCGAGAAAATTTATGTTTATGCTGCACGGTAGTCTATTAAGTGTGCAATAACTATGTCTAAACAATAATGTACATACCCTTATTAAAAATACTTTATTGTTAAGAAATGCTAACTATCATCTGAGCCTTCTGTGAATCGTAATCTTTTTGCTGGTGGAGACAAAACCACAGTATCTGCCAAGTGCAATAAAGCAAAATGCAATAAAATGAGCTATGCTCGTATTTGGAACAAATACAGCCCCCCTCCAATTATTTGCCTCTCCCTAATGTATGAGACTATTTTAAAGGAGGCAAATGTGTTATAATTAATACAAATTCGAATACGTTAAAAAACATTCTTGAATTCATAGTAGCTTTGTATCAACAATATTGTTTTTTAAATCAATGGATTTTAAAAATGCACTGAGCCCTGGCTGGTGTGGCTCAGTGGATTGAGCGTCAGCTTGTGAATCAAAAGGTCGCTGGTTTGATTCCCAGTCGGGGCACATGACTGAGTGGCGGGCCAGGTCCCCAGTTGGGGGCATGTGAGATGCAACCATTTGATGTTTTTCTCCCTCTCTTTATCCCTCCCTTCCCCTCTCTCTAAAAAATAAAATAAAATTAATAAAATCTTTAAAATAAATGCACTGAGATGTTCTGGAGGCTTCTGTGCTTCTACCCTCATCTCACCACGGACTGCGAACGGTTTCACACGGACACCTGTGCACACATCACCTTTCATCAGGGTACTAATCTCAGGTCCCAATAAAATTACAAGCTTGCAATTAACTCAGAACCTTACCTTCTTTGATGTCACTTATGTAATGAGTAACTATTTACTGAGCACCTGTTATGTTTCAGGCCCTGTTCTCAGAGTTGGGGACACAGTAAACATAATAGACAAAAATCTCTGTCCCTATGGAGATTATGTCCTAATGTAGGGAGAGAGAGACATTAAGCAAATAAGTAAATATAGACAATAGGAGCTATGTGCTAGGGAGAAAAATAAAGCAGAGAGGGAGCTGGCTGAGCCACAAAGCTGCCTAGTATCTAAAGCTTGGGCGAGTTCCTTCCCTTCCGCATCTCCAGCCATCCTTTTGCTGACTCTCCCCCCAACAGGCTCCACCCACCCAGCTCCGTAACTTGTACGACTTATCATCTTCCCTACTTGGATGGGTAATAAAAAAGTGGGGGCCTGTTGTTTCTCTCTCTTTCCCTCTCTCATTTATTATGGCACACGAAGCAGTGAAATAACGCACACATTGTTCATTTAGTGGATACGTCTGTATCAGTTTTCCGTGGCTGCTGGAACAAATGACTCCAAACTTGGTGGCCGAAGACAATGCAAATATCTTCTCTCATGGTTCTGGAGACCGGGAGTCTGAACTCAGTTCCTCTGGGCTGCAGTCAAGGCTTGTGCTCCCTTTGGGGCCTTCAGAAGAGAATCTGTTAGTTGCCTTTTCCGGCCTCTAGTGGCTGCTGAGCAACCTTGGCTTGTGGCCATCACACTCCAGCTCCTGCAGACCTCCCCGGGCTCTGCCTTCACACTCGCGTCTCCGCTCTGCCTGCCTGTGAAATTTCCCTCTGTCTTTCTCTTATACAGACTCATCTGACCAGCCCTGGTTGGGTGGCTCAGTTGGTTGGAGCATTGCCTTGTACACCAAAAGGTTGCAGGTTTGATCCCCAGTCAGGGCACATACCTGGGTTGCAGGTTTGATCCCCAGTCAGGGCATCTATGGGAGGCAACTGACTGATGTTTCTCCCTCACATTGATGTTCTTCTCTCTCTGTCTCTCTCTCTCTCTTCCTGTCTAAAATTAATATACATATCCTTGGGTGAGGATTTGGGAAAAAAGAAGACACATCTGGATAATTCAGGATAATCTCATCTTAGGACCCTTAATATATTACATCTGCAAAGTCTCTTTTTCCAAATGAGGTGACATTTACAGGTTCCAGGGGTGCATTGATTACTCTGGGGCCAGTATTCCACCCACCAAACATCCTTAACAACCTACTCGCCCTCCCCACCTTCCTTCGGTGTTTTCTCAGCAGTTCCTTGGTGCCCCCGAGGAGACTGGTGACTCATGCTCACAGGCAAACAAAGGTGTGCATTGGAAACAGACAAAACGAACCTTCCTCTTTGCTTACAGACATCTGTCAAGTGAAAGTAAAACATACACCTTGGATTTCTTAAACCTCTACCACATCTGCTACGGGGGGTTCTGGAAGCCACTTCGTGAAACTTAGAATGAAATACTGACCACAAATTGAGCTTGGCCCGCGCCTGTTTTCTTTGGAGGCAGAGAAAAGGAAGTGATATAAACATCCCCCAAGAGTGGTTTTCTTTAGAGCAGGGTGAATGCTAAGTCACCACCCACCTGTAGTTCTTTTCTCTCTCCTTAGCGTTGGCCCAAACGGCCCCACATGACACGAACATCTGTGGTCCTGCGTTTGGTAGTGAAGCTGTAACTTCACCTACAGCCCAGGGCTGGTTCCTTGATGCCCTAACCACCATGCCATCAACCATAGCCAATGTTTACGTGGGTTACATGTAGATGCCAGCTGCTGTGTTCAACACATTGTAGAGCCCCGTCAGGGATGCAGGACGAAGTAGGTGCAGCTGAGCCTTGAACCATGCAAGTTTGAACTGCCCGGTCCACTTATACGTGGATTTAAAAAAAATACTGTAAATGTATTTTCTCTTCCTATGATTTCTTAATAATATTTTCTTTTCTCTGGCTTACTTTATTGTAAGAATAAAGTACAACATATAAAATATGTTAATTGACTGATTATGTTATCAGTAAGGCTTCCTGTCAATAGCAGGCTGTTAGTAGTTAAGTTCTGGGGAGTCGCAAGTTATAAGTGATTTTCATCTGTAGGGGATGAGGGTTGGCGGTCTTATCCCCACGCTGTTCAGGGCTCAACTGTTGTCTCATTCATTGCCAGGCCAAGGGCCAGCCACTGGAAAGTACCAACAGTGAATATTTTAGAATTTGTAGGCCATTGTAGTCTCTGTCCTGCTGGGGCTGCTCAGCTCTGCCAGTGTAGGAAGAAAATTACCTTACTCTATAATGAAATTGTAGCCTATTCAAATGGGTGTTACTGTGTTCCAATAAAACTTTATTTACAAAACAAAGTTCTCAGGCCTAAGGACAGATTTTGACTCACTCCCTACCACAAGAAGTGTGATCATTTCTACTGGTTTAAGGACAACTTCAGATTTGCTTCCCATGATCTCCCCCTTAAACTGGTTTCCTGACACTTAGGCTATTTTTCAGACGCTCACGGGGTTTATATAATTCTAATAAAACTTCATTGTTTAGAGACTCCCCTTTTTCCTGTAGTTCTCCAGTTATCTGCTTCTCTCAGATAAAAATAAATTATTCCATTATTCCCCTTTAAGTTTATTCTGCTAAGCTTATCAGAAAAAAACTTAACTGTAAAATTATTAAGTCTGTCTTGTAGCAGGAAGCCCCCATGGCTGGGTTTCAGTGGTAACTTCCAGGACCTGGACTGGTAATGTATAAATCAGAATTGTACTTAAAAATAAACAGTGCTACCCAGCACTCTCTCGGTCTAGCACTTCTGGCTCGCAAGCCACCAGCTGCGGCCCTGCGCTGAACGCGAGGACTGGTTTCTGCTCTCTAGATGTTAACAGGCAATTACAATATAATTATATCTACATAATATATAACTATATTTTAAAAACTGTACATCCATATAATATTTTCTATAACTGTATATCATAGTTGTTAATTATGTTCCATAAGCATATAATCATAATACATCATATATAGAACTATAATAACTGCCACTGTGGGGGAGCTGTCGTGGGCTCTGGGGGTACAGAGCCTTCCCTGACTCCCCAAAACAAGTGATGGCTCATCTGTGACTTGGAGGATGGGGAGGAGAGAGTCAGACAGTGAGAATGAGTCCAGGAGAGTATTCCAGGCAAAGGGGACAGAATGAGCAAAGACTTGGAGGGGAGTTGGGGGCGACCCATCACAGGAGTATGGCTGGAAAGGAGAAGGCAAAGGAGACTGGCAGGCAGGCCTTAGGTCGTGTAGCATCTTACGGGACACGTCCGAGAGCCTGGCTCACATCAGGCTGGTGACGGATGAGTTTAGGCAGGGAAGTGAAGTGGCAGGGCATAGAAAGGCTGAAGTACTAACCAGTGAAAGAACTCAGATAAAGCTGTGGTGTGCTTCCTGAAGGAGAGCTGGCAAGTCCTCCGCTCACTCTGGACCATCTCTGACCTGTGACACCAATGATATGCTTCTAAGGAGTCGCTTAGAGCTCAAAATCAAAGGGCCTGATTTGCACAAGATACTATGAAGTTCTGGGCATATTGGAAGCTCTTAATATTCTGAGAGGAGAAAATAAGAAAAGCTTGGAAAATAAGGAAAAAGTGTCACAATCCTATCCTTTGATAGAATAAGGTATCATGTGCCTGCAGGTAAAAGGACCAGACACAGGAGACTGGGAACTCAGATATTAATATTGTGTATAGAGCGGCCTCACCCTTGAAATATACAGCTACTTATTCAGAATATAGGTCATTAGCCACTAGATCGGGTTAATGGGGAAGTTTCTGGAATTTCCTGCTGGAAGTGATTCTCCAAAAAGCTCGCCACATCTTTCAAATCTCATTTCACTTGCAAGACTTTCCTCGATACCCCAAAGACCCTTCTTGGGTGTCCAGACCTTACTATCACCACCAACCATAAGTCCACTATCGCTTGAACTTGACTCCTTCGTGTTTGTATCACTTTCTCACCAAAGTGCATTTTAAAAAATCCACCCCCACAGCACGCAGCACCCAGCACTCAGAGCTAGAGGTGCATACTGAATACTTGCCAGCTTCAATGCCCCATGAAGAAACGGTGCTAAATGAAACCCACCCCCCGAAAGAGCTGGCCCCGCCCCAGTCTGCGCAGGCACCGCTGCTCTTTCCGGGAACCGCTTTCTGGGCCGTCTTTCTACACACGCGGGCCGCAGGGCTGTCAGCCGGCCTCCCAGGTGTCGGCTCTGACGCCACACCAGCCTTTTCTTCTGGTCGCAGCAGCCAAATTATAGCTCAAGAGAAAAACATAATTATAGGCTGAAAGGCCAGGGATAGCTGCTGAAAATACCCTCCTTACGAACAAAAACAACCAGCGATAAGTGAGAATTACCCACGGTGCACAGCTAATCCAAAATATTCTCGAGATTATGATTTTATATATACTTTTGGCCTTCTGCTCTCCAGTTTAAAAATATCAGTTAAATATTGGTCTGGTTGGCTGATGGGTACAGAGAAGTCTATCATATTTCCTTTAGTATTACTAATGACGTTGGCTCCTTCCAGCACACATGGTAGCCGCACTCCCAGACGCACATTCACACAGGCAGCCCTCCCATCGCCTCTGGCAGGCTCCCCGGTGGAAGAGCAGAATGAATGTATCCACGCTCGCCTCTGTACACAGGATGTCGGCAACGTTCTTGTGGACGTATTTGCATTTTGGGCAAGGTGGCATCTTGTAATTATGCCTCGATTCTCTGGTGGTTAGAGTTCCAACAGTCTCATGCATCCAGAGCACAAAGGAAAGTCGGGAGAGGGCAGCTCTGAGGAATGAGATACGCCAGACTTCTGACGTAGCGGATGAGTAAAAATGTGGATTTCTGTGTAAGAACCTTTTAATTGGCTGCTCTTGAAAAGCTCCATTTCTTTCTGGGTTGCCCTGGCCAGCAGACCAGAGACAATGAATTGATGGGGAGAGGGCAGTGGTGGAGGGAGTTCAGAGCTGGCAGCGGGAAGCGAAGGGCAAGCACTGGAGTAGGAAACTTGTAAGCCTGGGGCCATTCACTGATGGAACTCGCAGCCCTGCTGCGCTGCAGCGGCCCTTGGGACAGCAGAGTGCTGTAGCCCATCATAGAATCCATGTTTCTGGGGCAGGATGTTATCACTGAATGTTTCTCTTTAGGAACCGGGATGGAATTTCAAAGCCAGGTACACCACCTAACGGCAGAGTGCCAGAGGAACCGGGGAACACAGCTCTGGGACTCCGCACTCAGACCCTCAGGGCACAAAAATGGGGTGCTGATGTTGGACGCTGGGGAAGGATTCCCGAGGAGAGTTTTGGCCATCTTGGCCATGGGTCCCAAACCCATGGATCCTGCAGTCATGTCATAGATGGGTCTGCTACTGATGTCCATCCAACCGGGTGACCTCAGGGTGAGATCCTATGGCCACAGGCCCACAGGGTGGGCTTAGAAGGCTGGATCTGGGAGGAAACAGCATTTCCGCCCAACTCAGTGGGCCATAGGTAAATGTTACCTTTGGACCAGAAGTGGGTCATGCAGAAAGGAGGGTTGTCTAGGACGGTTTTCAAATTCAGGCCTGTGGGGTCACCTGGAAGGTTAGGGGAACTCAAAAAGAGAGTGCCAACAGGCGGGGGACTGGGCGAACAAGGTGAAGGGGTTAAGAAGTACAGATTGGTGATTACAGAATAGTCACAGAGACATAAAGTGCAGCACAGGGAATATAGGGAACAGCATCATAATAACTACGTACGGGGCCAGGTGGGCACTGGAAACATCGGGGAGACCAGCCACTCGGTCAAGTACACGACAGCAGAATATTAGAGCAAAACCTACGCCATGCACCTGAAACTACTACAGGATAATGCTGAACGTAAACCATAATTAGAAACGATAATAAATAAAAATTAATGGAGCTTTTACCCAAAGCTAATTTTCCTCAGGAGAAAAAATATAAAATAGTAGAATTTCACCTTTATAAGATAAATGAAAACAATCCACACTTTAAGAACAAGAGAAAGAAAGAAAGAACAGGTTTCTTTGTGAGGGGATGGAGGGCCAAGGGGGAGGCGGCTGCTGGAGGAGCATGCGCGTTGCTGGGGTGGACGTGTGACCATTCCCCCTGATAGCCCCAGAGACTTGATGGTCCCAGTTCTTGACTGCTGGCCTGGAAAAATAATGACCTTTCCCCTGCCCCCACCCCATTCTCTCACTTTCACGGTCTGGTTTGGAAGATGAGTTACATGGTCACTCGGGCATGACTCGGGCAATAACTGCAGAAGGGGGACTCAGTGGGGCAGCCTCCTAAGGGCCCCCAGATGCACCGACCAGGCCCAGTGAGCGTGAAGCCTGCTCTAACGCCAGTCCAACAAGAGCTCCCCGTCTCTGCACCCCTGCCCTGCGGGCGGTAGGCTGGCGAACGAGAGTGGAGGAAGAGAAGCTGCTAACAGTCCTCCAGGCAGTAGATGTCTTCTCTGTCTGCACGGCTGGACGGAGGGACTTAACGCTGTCCTGTCTTTGAATTTTCTGCTATTATTCAGAATCCTAGTTATTAAAATAAGACTGTATTTTGAGATCCAAAGGGATGGGTAGGGCTTTCTACTAGCGGCACGTGGCTAGAAGGATCAGGGGCCATGACAGAGGTGTTACGCAGGAGCAGGAGAAAACTCCTAGGCTGTAAGGACGGTGACCGGGCAGGTGCGTTCTGATCACTGTCTGTGCGTTGTGCCTGTTTCAAACACCCCGCACACTTGGGCTGGCTTCCCTTCTCAGTTGCCAACACGGCCCTGATCTGGTTTGGGCAGCCATGTGCTCCGATTCAGGAAATCCATCAAGACTGGTCCAAGCCAGTTCCGTCGCCTCTTTCCCTTTGGTCTACAGGAAGGTCTGGGACCTGTACTGGCCCATGAGACGTGATGGGAAGTCTGCTGGGTAGACTTTTTCTCCTGTGAAGGGAGGAGTGGAGAACTCTCTTTTTTTTCTGTCACATCCCTTGCCCTCTGCTTTGGACATGGTCATGGGATGCCTGTGACGGAACAGTGACCTTACTGGGCACTTGTCGACCCAATGGAGAGGCAAGGCCATCTGGTGAGGTTGTAGAGGAGGAACAGGAAGAGGGTGGGTCGGCGATGCAGCCATCGCCCCAACCCATCCTGAAACCACCCCCCTTGTCCTTTCTGTTAAGGAGCCAATCAGTGCCCTGAAGGTTGAAATCTGTTAGCTGAACCCTGTTACTGACAAAGAATTGCTACCTTTAAACCCTAAGAAAACATTAAACTACACATCCTATGCAATGTTTGCTTCTTTTTAAACAAAATAGAAAAAATAAAGGAATCACAAAGTGAAATGACTCCCAGGAAGAGCGTGCTTCTATTTCTAACTGAGGTCTTAACTCTAATAAATTACAGCACAAAACATACAACATCAAGGTCACAGTTATGAATCATTACACAACATGCTAATTATACAAAGGCTTGAATGAGACAAAAGTTCACTCATAGCATTAGAGCCTACCATACTGTTACATATAAATTTTCGCATTTATGTTTAACAAAAACATAGAGATTTAATCTAGTCACAACAAATTTAAAAGTCAAATCTCCACCCTTCAATTTTGTCTAACCTTCTGCTACTAGCACCCAAGTTTTAATCTCAAAGTTTTAGTGTTACAGAACTCAATTGCACACTCCAGGCAATGAACCTGAGATAGGAGTGTATGTGTGTGTGTGTGTGTAACTCCTGCTTTGTTCCAAAAAGTATAAGACGGCTGGGCCATGATGTAAGCTGTCCAGGCCATCAATTTCTCACCTTATAAAGCAGATGTGGTATGAGTGGTACAAGATATCAAAGGAAAAGCCAAACCCAAAGCAAACCCAAACATCAAAACAAAAAGAAACTCCCCATCTAGCTCCAGCCATCGCTCACTGTTGGTTTCAAAAGGGGTCAGGAATGTTTACAGAACATTTCACTCTTGTTTAATCACCTGATTGGGTTGGGTTCTAAGAAGACTGATAGCCCGTCTTTTACTTTGGCCAAATGCTCTGCTACTTCAGATAAGTCTCTGCCAAATTCTCAACTACTAAGGCAAAGTAAGCTTGTGTTACACTTCTGAAAATTTTTGAGGCTGTTTGCGTCTTGTTTAGCCAAATAGTATTGCTCTTGGAAAACACTAGACAGGACATTTGTGAGACACATGTAGGGCCACATTTTTGATGTAAAATGATACATAGTAAACATAAAATAAATGCCAGTATCACCGCCTTCTGCTCTCCGTTCCGCGTATTGAAGTTCTAGGATCCTGGAAACTTAAGGCGTTTCCTTGGTGCTCCTATTTCAGTACCAAGATCATTGTCATAACATTCTGTAAAATACATTGATAGCTGTGGCCTTGCACGGACAGGCCAAAGTCAAGGACATGGCCGGTGGCGGGCTGAAGCAGGAAGTGGAATTAACAAGGCAAATAGGTAAAAGGGAACCATAACAGTGTAATTTACAAAGCAGACCCTTGAACATGGAAACCTTTGCTCTAGTTTTCATTTCCTTTGGTCCCGTTTTTCCCAAAGTGTCCTCTCAGGACACCAATCCTGGGAGATGCTCAGCCCTGGGAGTGTCCTGTGGGCAGATAAGGCGGAAACCACCCCTTCTCTGACCTCCTGGGAGATTCCCGGCCTGCAGGACCCCACTGAGAAGTCCTGCCCCGAAGGGAGCTACGTATCTTTGCCAATTTCACATTTCTTAGACCACGTGTAACAGCCTTAACATCTCATGAAAACACTGCAAGACTCCAAAG